>JABSTT010002449.1:0-72902 GCA_013339685.2 Hyalomma asiaticum
GCGAGCACAGTGCGCAGAAGCTTAGCTGTGAAAGCCATTCCTCTGTCTGTTACGATGGCCGCTGGAGTGCCATGCCTCAGATTGTGTTCCCAATTAGAAATTGTCGCCTCAGTTGCAGTGCCACACGGAATTCCTTGGTATTTCTGTATGTGGTGAGGTAGTCTGTCGTGACCATTGCCGATTTATTTCTGCTTTGAGACATTCGAAAAATGCCAAGAAGTTCCATTCCAACTTGTCAAATGGCACGTCTGGCACTATTATAGGATACAGTAGTCCATACAATTAGTCGGTGGCACTTTACGACGTTGGCAGTCAGTGCAGGTCCCAACCTAATGCAGGACCTCTGCTGCAAGCTTTGGCCATTAGTATTTGTCGTGGATTTGTGCCAGCGTTCCCGTGTAGCCGAGCTGACTACATGTGGCCTCATTGTGTCAAGCCTGCAAGATTTCGCTGCGCAGACTTCAGTGGCGACTAGCTGATGGCTCTTGCCCGTTGAAGAGAAGTTCTTTCAATAGAGAACACTGTTGCGTAAACAAAATGCGTAAACCACTTGAAAGCATTGCGTAAACCACTTGAAAGCATTGTCTTGTCAGCACATTCTTAGTTTGCACTTTCAGGAATTTGATCAGTGGATTGAGCACTTGGTTGTCTTGTTACTGCTGAGAGATCATTGCCACGTCAACGACTACAATGAAAGCTGTGTATCCATAGTCATCCTCGCTTGGTTATTTAATTGGTGCTCTTAAGGGAGCCTGCATCCTAATATTGCCTTCCATATTTACGAACTACAACCATATCATATTCCTGCCCCGTAAAGCATTCCCCACACGGCTGAGCCAAACTAGCTCAGGTCAAAGTTTGCTAGCGCAACTGCACATCAAACATGAGTTCCACCACCAGGATGGGACAAAGTACCAGAACTGTGGCACAGAGCCCTTCTCATCCGACTGCTACCCACTAAAATGGACAGAGACAAACACACAGTGAGACGGGAAGCGCTCTCGGGCACTAGAGTTGAAATACGGACAAAAGAGAGGCATTTACTACGTGGACATAGCGGGCCCGTTCCCTGAGGAGTGGTACACCGCCACCATTGTTCAGGGAGGAACACGGGTGGATGGACTGACCTTCAGGGCCGTCCGTAATGCAGGCTGAGGAGGTCGCCATTGCCCTTGCGGCCTCTCACAGCGATTTCAAACGCATTATTATGGATTTGTGAGGAGCGTGCCGTAACTACATAGCAGGGCACATCTCACCCCTAGCTGAAAGAATATGTGCAGTAACATAAGGGACGTTTATACTCTCTAAAACGCATAATATGGGCACTGGACCATGAGGGATTGCGGGAATTAGGCTGCACGCAGATGTGGCTGCCCGAGCACTCGTTCCTGGTTTTTCTACTTCAATGCCAATGGAGACAAACGGGGAAGGTGACCCTTTCCTCCGTATCAGGAAATTTTAAATTATTGTAAGGAAAGCCATCGGCACTACCCTACCCCGCAAAGGGGTTGAAGAAAGTCGACGAGCATATCCTGCTAAGGCTTCAAACCAACACACTGCTATGCCCTGCAATAATTAAACATTTTGACCTACGGTCACCGAAAGTGCCAGCACACTGTGGGAGTGGCGGACACCTACCCTGTGGTGTGGGCCTGCCAATACAACACAGACCTTACCCCTCACTCAAAGCCATTGTGCATAACCGGTATCGCTCACAACAGGAAAGAACTCCATGTCAGTGCAGATTTGAACGCAGCTGTGTGGGGTAGTGCCACACTCTACTACATGGTTCAACATCTTGTCCTGGCCGCAGCTTACGGGGATGGAGAGCGCTGGGCGAAAGGCTTCATACGGCAAACGCGGACCACTTCGGAGAGCGCGGTAGCGGCGGTCAGGTGGAACGACAACAGGTGCGACGCGGTAGTTGACAGGAGAGGTCTGCGCCAAGACGGTGTAAGGGCCGATGAACCGAACTGAAACTTGTCACATAAGACGCCGTAGTGGAGGCTCCGGAAATTTCGACCACCTGGGGTTCTTTAACGTGCACTGACATCGCACAGCACACGGGCCTCAACATTTCGCCTCCATCGAAAATGCAGCCGCCGCGGCCGGGATTCGATCCCGCGACCCTCGGATCTGCAGCCGAGTACCTTAGCCACTAGACCACCGTAGCGGGGCGGTGCGAACTGGTGTCCAGAGCAGCACTTCATTGCCAGGCCTGAACAACAAAATGCGGCGATGTGCGTCATAGCGATCTTTGCGGTCACGCTGTCTAGCTTCAGTGTTCATGCGGGCGAGCTGGCGACAACGCAGGAGACGGGACACATAGTCTTCACAGGTCAATAAAGGTTCTTTGATAGGTGCCGCGAAAAATGAAACCTCAAGAAAATTGGCAGATCTCACGTGCAGTGGGAATCAAGGAATTGCGAAGCACGCATAAGGAACGTAAATGGATTTGCATTATTGTCTCGCTATACCGAGTTTGGTACATATGAAGTTAACGAAACGGCCGCAAGAGCACCAAGACTGTGGCATGTAAACCATGCCGCTCATACACGCATGTCATGATTCTAACGTAATGATTTGTCATTTACGTTTCGTCATACAGTCGGTTGTGCCATAGCAATTCGGTATACATACCTTTAAGGAAACGAGTGGCATGTAGATCATGCCGCTTATGACATGCATGTCACGATTTTCACGTTTATGACCTGTCATTTATGATCGTCATGCAGTCATGTTGTGCCAAACCAATTTCGTGTAGGCTCCGTGCAGTCGAGTTTTCCATGTGAGACATCAGCGCCAGAATGCACTGCCTGGCGGAGAGAAGAAGCAAAATTGGGCAGACTGTGACAGGGAAATACGCGAACGCGATGCGCGTCTCCAACTCTATAGCAGCAGCGACCGCCCGTCCCACCTTCGTTCGTTATATTTCCTTTTAGACGCGCGCTCCAAACCTGCGGTGTTCCAAAGGACGACGCCACGAGCGTTCGTTGTGGTTCGCAGCACGCCCGGAAAGCAGCGAAAAAAACGCGCGCGTCGCTGTCGCCTCGGTTTCCACCGTGGCGCGACTGAGCCGTGCGACGAGAGCTACGTAGCGCCTTCTGTTCAGTAGACGGAGCCTATACATCCTATTAACGAACCGCAGTATAGCGCCAGGACCATGTCATGTAAATCATGCCGGTCATGACACGCGTGTCATGATTCTAATGTTATGACCGGTCATTTACGTTCGTCATGCTGTCGTGTTGTGCATAACAATTTTGGTATGCATCCCATTAACGAAACGCCTGGCATGTAACTCATGCCGCCCATGACATGCATGTTATGCTTTTCATGTTGTGACCTGTCATTTATGTTCGTCATGCAGTCATATTGCTGCGTACCAATTTTCTACACATCCCACTAACGAAACCGGCCAAGAGAGCACCAAGACCGTGGCATGTAAATCATGTCGCTCATGACATGCATTCTCATGATTTTCATGTTATGACCTGTCATTTACGTTCATGATGCAGTCATCTTGTGGCATGCCAATTTTCGCATACATCCCGTTAACGAAACCCGTGGCATGTAAATCATGTCGCCCATGACATGCATATCATGATTTGATGTTGTGACCTGTCAGTCATGTTCGCCATGCAGTCATGTCGTGGCATACCAAATTCGTATACATCCCATTAACAAAACGGCAGGAGAGCACCAAGACCGTCGCATGTAAATCATGTCACCATGACATGCATGTCATGATTTTCGAGTTATGACCTGTCATTATGTTTGTGATGCAGTCATGTTGTGGCATGCCGATTTGCGTATACGGCCCATGAACGAAATGCGTGGCATGTAAATCATGTCATTCATGACATGCATGTCATCATTTTCATGTTATGTCCTGTCATTTATCTTTGCCATGCAGTCATCTCGTGGCATACCAATTTTGTATACATCCCATTAACGAGACGACCAGGAGAGCACCAAAACTGTGACACGTAAATCATGCCGCTCATGACACGCATGTCATGATTTTCATGTTATGACTTGCCATTTATGTTCGTCAGGCAGTCACGTTGTGCCATACCAATTTCGCATACATCCCATTAGGGAAACCAACGTTACTAGATGCTTTCAGTTGTCAAACTCCGCCGCGGCGCCTGACCCCTTTCCGTCGCGCCGCGGAGCGGCGCGCGCAGCGCTGTCGGCCTAGAGTTACTCTATATGCTACCGTAGGTAGCAGAGTTTGCGCGTAGGTCCGCCATCTTGGCCAGATGGACCAAAGCTATGCGGCGAAGCCACGCTCAGGTTTTTGCAGGCGGCATCCGCAATCGAGCATGGGAAGTTTTCCAACGCTCGTAGAACGCTTTGAAGCCTAATAGCAAATAAAAACGCAGCGACAGCTTAGTGACGAGACAGATTAAAGGCGTTGCTCTTTTACACGCGCCACGAGATGCAGAACGATGAAATGTCAGGTGTGTGTGTTTGTTGCTTCACTCCTCGCAACTCTTGACTTGACAGCATGTGTACACATGGTTATTCCAGGCGCACCGGCCAAATGCAGCATTCATTTTCCTTAGTGGTTAGTATCGCACTGAGCAGTTTTCAAACCGAAACCGCATGTATAGGATATCCGCACGAATGCGACGCGATACGAAATGGGCTGTCGCGCGATGGGTCACATGGTCGGTCACTCGGTTATTGGAAATCTAGAAATGATCGCTTGTCATACAAGCGAAATCCAGCCGTAACAAGCCGGTTCATGTTGTACGTAAGAAATGTCCTGCCGGTAGCCACAGAAGCGCGCTTTGCAAACAACTGTCAAGGCTATCTAACACCGAAATAAAACTATAACGCAATGCCAATTTTCACGGCTTCACGGCAAAACAGTTCCGACAGAAATGCTGCGGGGCTAATCTCTGGCCACTGGGAAAACGTAATATAAAATACCACTTTCTCAGCGCTTCGAGTTGTCCCGCAACATGCGCGTCTTGAAATCAATGCTCGGAACGCGCTCCAACGCAGACAAAAGTTCCGCTGCGGCGGCGCCGAGAAGCACAAAAATTGGCCTGAACGTCACCTTCTCTGCAATGCTCGGTTGCTTCGCAGCTGGCGGCGTTTGGAAAACAACCGCGCAACTCTTTATGCTAGCATAAATATACAGTAACTCTATGTCGGCCCGAGGGCGAGCGGTGCGAGCAACGTTGCGCGCGCTTTTTTTCGCCATCGCAACAAACGACGGAGTCGCTGCGAGTTACTCTGATGTCGACTTTAGACATTGTCGATGATCTGCTGCGTCAAGGTGCTCTCTATGTTTTGACTGCCAAGTTAAATCAAGATCCACTAGAGGTAAGGCACACTGTTCACATTTGTTGCCTGCATTCACGTTGAGTGCAGTATTGGCTAAAAAATTCACTCATGTTTTTCAGAGACACTTTGGACTAGTGCGTTCGTTCGGCGGAGATGAGTCCCATCCAACTATAATGAACTTCACGCAGATACCCCGACTTTTGAGCCTCTATACACCTATTAAAACTGCGTTACGCGGAAGCGTGGAAGGTGTGCCGAGCCCTGTACTCGTCGGCGTCAACGACACATTCAAGGAGACCAGAGAAGCCTACAAGACAAAAGAACGTAGTCTTCGCAACGCCATTGAGGAGAGATTAATAAGTTGCCTGGAGCCTAGCAGCCCACCAGAGCGTACTGGCACTTATGCTACAGGAAATGCGGAGGACAGTGTTGTTTATTACCTGTCTGGATACGTTATTCACAAAGTCACGAAGGGCACAGCATGTGATCTATGCATAGCGGACATAAGCTCTGACATTCCAGCCGTTGGCTGCGACAGTTACCTAACTGAGTATAGGAGTTTCAAGCAAGGTTCGTTCAAGCACCCCACCCACAAAATGCTGGGCTTTATGAAGAATGCTAACAAAAGCGTGTCAGCTTCCTTCGATGACTTTGGCCTTTGCGGAGACATATTCTTGAAGGTTTTAGATGATCTAGAGGGGTGCTGCCTCCCTTTCTTGGCTGCGCAGACCATATGTTCTCAGTCACGCGCGAAGTGTTGAATTTTTCATTGTGATGCGGATGCATTTTTACGCGAGAGATACGAATTGTCGACTAGAAAACAGTCACAAGGTAGCTGTAGCAAACAAGAAAGCGCGTCTTCTGTGAATATTTCCAAACGCACTTTGTATTTTTATGTAACCGGCCCGTTATACGCGTAAATAAAACAATATACCTCGCACGAAAAGCCTCAGTGTCCTATTTATTCACCCATTAGCTGTTTTTTACATAGTGCACAAAGTAAAAAGTATTCCTGTATACCTAGTGCGAAGGACAGCAGCGCAACGAAAGAGAACGAGATAAAGAGAAGCGACATTCGGTCGGCGGCGCGCTGCTGCCTTGCGAAGCTTCCGTAGCCCATCGGGCCGATCGTGGCGGCAGCGCCACCTCACGAGAGGAGACGGCAGAGGGTCACATTTTCGCGCCGCTCCCAGGCGCAGTTTGACAACTGACAGGATCTAGTAACGTTGTAGCGAAACGGCTAGGAGAGCACTAAGACCATGGCATGTAAATCATGCCGCTCATGACATGCATGTCATGATCTTCATGTTATGACGTGTCATTTATGTTCGTCATGTAGTCATGATGTGGCATACCAATTTCGTAAACATCCGATTAGCGAAATGGCCAGGAGAGCACAAAATCGTAGGCGGCTAGATAGATAGATACGCTCAAACTCGCCGAAGTTCGCCAAGAAATGCTTCGCATTTAAAAATAAGAGGGGGAGCGGCCATAGACGAGGTAGAACGGCGAGTAGCCGGTTGTGCGTTGTACAGACATATTATATGCAAAAGTTACAAATGGCAAAATTGTGTCCCAGTTCTTGTGGTCTGGCTGAATGTACATGGCGATCATGTCGGAGAGTGTGCGGTGGAATCGCTCGGTTAAGCCGTTGGTTTGCGGGTGGTAGCTGGAGGTTGTCTTGTGGATAGTGCCGGAGGCTCTGAGAACTTCGTCTACTATTCGTGATAGGAATGCTTTTCCACGGTCGCTCAGCATGACGCGAGGAGCACCGTGACGGAGTATTAAAGATTGAAGGATGAATTCAGCGACTTCAAATGCTGACGCTGAAAGCACACAAGCAGTCTCAGCGTAGCGTGTGAAATGTTCCACAGCTGTCACGATCCATCGGTTACCGCGCGAAGTCAGAGGAAGGGGACCGTAGAGGTCAACGCCCACGACTTCGAAGGGTTCTGACGGACACTGAACCGGTTGCAGTTGTCCACTTGGTGGTGTTGTAGGGAGCTTTCGACGCTGACAACGGGCGCAAGAAGCGACATATCTCGCTACACTGGCAGACAAGCCTGGATAATAGAAGCGAGCTTTGATGCGGTCATAGGTTTTATGAAAACCGAGGTGACCAGAAGTCGTATCGTCGTGAAAAGCCTGAAGGACTTGAACCCTTAGAGAGCGAGGCAGGACAGGCGCCCAGCGTCGGCAGTCAGGGTGGTATACGAGGCGGTACAAGACGTGGTGTGCGATCTTAAACTGTGCCAGCTGAAGACGAAGGCAGGCATTAGGTGGGCGTGAAGTTCCTTTAATGCGGGCTACGATGCGCTGTCAATAAGGGTCTGCAAGCTGGTGGGACTGGAATGATGTGTTGTCATGCGGCAGTGCCTGATCCACTGTAGCTAACGACGTAGCGTACGAGGAGGGATCTTGCGAGAGCTTGTCGGACAAGATGGTTGAAAGCCCGCCGCAGTGTGTCGCAGGAAGCGGAGACCGAGAAAGTGCGTCTGCATCCTGGTGTTTAACACCGGGCTTGTAGGTAATGGTGAAGTCGTACTCTTGTAGACGTAGAATCCACCGACCAAGGCGCCCAGACAGGTTCTTCAACGTAGAAAGCCAGCATAAGGCGTGATGGTCCGTCACGATGGTAAAATGGCGCCCTGGAAGGTAAGGTCGAAATTTCTGCACAGGGAAAACGACGGCTAGACATTCTTGTTCAGTGATGGTGTAGTTCCTTTCGGCGTTTATCAGAAAGCGGCTTACGTAAGAAACGACCCGTTCTTGGGAAGACTCGTCTCGCTGGAGGAGAATGCCACCAATGCCGTGACCACTGGCGTCTGTATGCAAGAGAGTAGCTGCGGGTTCGTCAAAATGGCGGAGTATGGGCTCAGAAGTGAGGGCGCGCTTCAGATAGTCGAAAGCTGATTCGCATTCGGGCGACCATACAAAGGGAACATTAAATCCGAGTAGCTTGTGCAAGGGGGAAGCTATGGTGGCGAAGTCCCATATGAATCGGCGAAAATGGGAAGCGAGGCCCAAAAAGTGCGCAGATCTTTGGCCTTCTCGGGTCGAAGAAAGTGCAGAACTGCGGAAACCTTGTCAGGGTCAGGGCGAATGCCGTCCTTGCTGACAATGTGACCTTGTACCTTGATTGTCTTGCTTGCGAAATGGCACTTCTTGGTTCTTAGCTGAAGTCCAGCGTTGGCAAGACACCTGAGAACTTCATCCAAACTGTGCACATGCTGAGGTAAGCTTGATGAAAAAATAATGATACCATCTAGATAGCCACTTCATGCCACGGAGAACGGTGTCTATCATGCGCTCGAACGGTGCGGGTGCATTGCAGAGGCCGAACGGCATGACGATGAACTCGTAGAGTCCGTCGGGTGTTGAAAAAGCCGTTTTCTCTTTATCGTCCTCATGCATAGGTATTTGCCAGTACCCGGAACGTAGTTCAACAGTCGAAAGGTATTCGGCACCCTGTAGGGAATCCAAGGCATTGTCTATGCGCGGCATAGGGTATACATCTTTGCGCGTGATCTTGTTCAGTGCCCGGTAATCTACAGAGAACCGCACAGAGCCGTCTTTTTTTCGAACGAGAACAACGGGAGATGACCAAGAGCTTGAGGATGGGCGTATTATATTGCGTTGTAGCCTGTCAGCGACGTTTTCTTCGATCACTTTCTGCTCAGCGGACGATACGCGATATGGGCGACGGCGCAAGATGGACTTGCCGTGGGTCTCAATTCGATGCGTTGTAATCGATGTCTTGCCCAGTGAAGTGGAATGAACATCGAACATAGCTTCATAATTCTTGAGCAAAGGCAGCAACTTTTGTGATTGTGAAGGTGTCAGGTCGGAACTGATGGTAGTTGTAAGAGCAGGAAGAGACTTAGAACTCCCAACAGATGACGCTGCAGGTGAATATGATTTAAAGGAAAGTAATGATATAGGCTCCGATTCAAGGACGCGCACCAATGTAGTGCCTTTAGGGAAGAGAATTTTTTCGGGCGTCTTGTTCGTCACATAGAGATGAGCACGACCGCTATCAAACCGAACCAGCCCTGACGCAAAGGCGATCCCTCTTGCGAGACTGCGGACAGATGGTAGGACGAACACGTCACCCCGGTCAATGACATCAGGCATTATGGCCACAATTTTCTGATGGCGGGGTGGTAGCTCAGTGTCTTGCGCAGCAAGAAAGTGAAAAGGTGCGTCATCGCTGTAGAGGGAGTGGTTGGTGTCGGTCATGCGGATAACCCGTTGCCGGCAGCAGATGGAAGCGGACGCCGTAGAAAGAAAATCCCATCCCAAGATGAGCTGCTGGGCACACGAACTTAGTACGGCGAGTGGTATCCAATGTAGAAGTCCCTCAATGGAAACTCGGGCGGTGCACAGAGCAGTAGGCCGAATAGTGAACCCTTCAGGAGCAAGTAATGTAGCTCCGTCATATGGAGCGGTAACTTTTCGCAGACGCCAACACAAGTCAGGATGAATTACCGATACGCTAGCACCAGTGTCTATCAAAGCTTCCACTAACACGCCCTCTACTGAAACCAATATCATGTTACATGGGCGCGCTGGAGGAATTTCTGTCCCGTCGTCCGACTCAGCTTTTCCTCCTGAAGCTGCATAAGTTAGTTTTCCGGACGGCGATTGGAGAAGGGAGAAGCAGGGCGCAGCGCTGACGTAGAGTGGCGAAGAGGTGATGGGGAGCGGCGCCTCGCCGGACGGTAGGCAGCAGCATTCGGGGACTCTGCAGGCGGCGATGGAGAACGACGTCGAGGAGGAGAATACGGACGGCGTTGGAAAGTAGGTCCGGCGGAATAGTCATCCCGTTCGTACACGTCGTAACCGCGGCGCTCGTCTTGCTGGCGCTTGCGGCAAAACCGCGCGATGTGACCACGATATCCGCAGTAGTAGCACGTAGCACGCTGCGGGCGCCACTGTTGATAACTGGGCTAAGTGGAGTCACCGACAGTTATAGAAGCCATGTGGACCGGCGTTGGTTGCGGAGGCATCGATGGAACCACGGTCGGCGCACTTGCGGCTACTTTCGCGTATGTTGGCGGAGGATAAGTTGTTGGACGGTCCGCATAAACAGCACCAGTCATGGACGCCAACTCTTCCTTTATAACGTCTCGCAAAACATCACCAGAAGCAGGCAGGGGCGTTGAAGCTGGCAAGAAGCCGAGGGGCTGGAGCTCTTCCCGTATGATTGTACGGATCGCAGCGCGCAATGAGGAATCGGCGGGAGGGATGTTTTCTGTGGGGTCCGGTTGTAAACGGACAGACTCCAGTTCATCAAGGCGCTGGCAGGTGGCAACTATATCGGCGACGGTTTCGGGGTCCTTAATTACCAATGCGTTAAAGGCGATGCTCCCAACGCCCTTGAGAATGTGCCGAACCCTCTCTGATCCAGTCATGGATGAGCTCACACGTCGACAAAGGGCAAGGACGTCATCAATATACAACGTATATGATTCGCCATGCTGTTGTTTACGGGAATCAGCGTCTTTTTTGCGAGGGCAGAGCGAACAGTCGGTGTGCCGAAAATTTGTCGAAGCTGCTCCTTGAAGTTAAGCCGATCCGCGATGTCAACCTGGTGGTTGTAAAACCAGGTCTTTGCAAATCCCGTTAGATAAAAAGAATTACAGCATATCCACGGAGTGAATGATGATGCGTAGGCGAAGCTCGGGAGGTTCATCGTAGATCGTGCCGAGTTCCGGATTAATTTAGTTGACGCGCACGCTACGAATTCTCATGGTTTAACTATGCACAAGTAAAATCTCCCACCGGCACTTCATTGCAAGTCAAGATCCAGTGCCTATATATATATATATATATATGTGACGCTATAGACGGGAGCCGTGCCGTGGTTGATGCGCCATGCTTTATTCCACTGCACGCGTCTCTTCTTTCTCATCGTCGGCTTCATCTGCTATCGCCCGCTTGTTACGTCACAGGATTCCCCCTCCCCCGAAAGGAAGCGGACGTGACCAGTGAAAACAATGAAACAGAAACAGCAAGAGAGTCTCACGAGTGAAAAATGAAAAACGCACTAAGTTCCATGTCCAAGGTAGCGCCGCAGTCTCACAAGTGCTTAGACGAAATTGTCAGTCCGGGGATGTCTATCGCTACTCAGGTGGGCGAGGCTGGCTGTTCCAGTCCGGACAACGTAAGCATACCCTGAGCGTCGATACTGATGGGGATGCAGTTTGCGACCACGTCACAACTGCATGAGACAGGTGCATGTTGTAGCATCCGTAGTTCTGATGTCGTAGGCGCGGGACTATTGGTCGCGGCCAATAGATACACCGCTTTTCCATTTTGCTTGTGCGTGCCATGAGCCTAACGAGGCGACGTCCATGTTCTAGCGGAATGCATGGGGTTGTTTCTTGTAGGCATTTTCGTCGTCTTCTGAGGTGTAGCAGCCGCTTTGACTGTAGGTGTACACCTGATGGCTGATACTGAAGGTGTCTCTGAGAACGTTTCGCTAAAGGTTCCTTCGGTGAGGATATCGCAGATGTCGAGCCTGCCTTTGTTTTACCGCACTCGCTTTCAAACATTTTTTTTTCAAGCACAAAGCCGGTTTCCGGCACAGTTTTCGTTCGTCGTTGTCCTTGTTCGAGTCGTCGTTGTAGCCGGTGAATATCTTTGACCCGGTTGCTTGGACCCTGCTGATGTTGCTCATGTTGCTTGGAGTGCTGATGATCTGTTGTTCCTTCCAGAGGTTGGCTTTGGTTTTGTACACAGGTCGAAGTGTTCAGCAGGTCATTGGTGCATGGTTGGCCACTGTGACGTCTGACGGGCATTGGTGTTGATGGCCTAGAACTGTTGGGAAGCTCCTGATGAAATGAACTTGTGTTCCCGGTGCGGTGTACAGGTGGGGGGTATGTCTCCTTTTTGCCATCAGATGTAATCTCTGCCCTTTTGTTTCCGTAGTTGGGGGTGCTACTGAATGCCAAGTCGACATGTTCTCGACCTCGAGGTGGTTCAGTATTGGACGGTACTGCGGCAGGCAGAGCTTGGCCAGCTAGTGCTTGCGAGTGTACGTCTCTTTCAGGGACCATCGCGCTAAACTCTTGTAGGACGTGAATCCCGATGGAAGGGCGATGGCTTGGTGTGGTATTTTCTCTGTGCATCTGCTCGTCTACTGTGGGCGTAGTGACCATGCAAGGCATGCGGGATGCTTTACGAGCAGCAGAAAAGCTATCTCTTGCGAAGCCAGGTGGTGGACCACGTGTGCGAGAAGACGAATCAAGTGCCCGAAGGACTACATCACTACAGCGCAGTGAAGAGGTAGGCGCTGGCGGCTTTTCGGCAGATGGAAAGGCTGGTAGGAAGTCAGGCCTTTGTGATAAACGACTTGGGTTGGTGGGCGGGTGTTCATCGTACTGTTTAAAGTGCGAGCTCATTTCTTCTTTGATTTTCTCCATGATTCTTCGTTTTGGAACACATGCGTGAGATAAAAACGGAAGGCCTCACCGGTGACGTAGTCATTGAAGTTCCCGACCATCTCCCGTTCCGACCATGATTCAGCGGTAGCGTGGAATTCGTAGAGGTTTAACCAGTCCTCCACGGGTCCGTCATCCGCTGATCCGGTGTACTTGGAGATGTCGAGGTCCGCTGGTGATGCTTCCATGTGGCTGGTCACGTAATATAAAAGATATCCGTGTCTGATGGCGGTATTCAGTCAAGGCATGGCGTTGGGGCCGTCGTTGATGATACAAGACTGATGTGGTGGCTGCCAGGTCTCCATCCTGTCGGCTCGTGTGACGCTATAGACGGGAGCCGTGCCGTGGTTGGTTGGTTGGTTGGTCCTTGGGTATCTTGGCGCAACCCACTCTGGGGGATCGGCCATGAACCGGAAAAGAAATTTGTGTGGGAGAGAACTAATAAAATACGAAAAAAATTATAGTACGAATATGATAATCAAATTTAGGTTAAAGGAATAGTTTTCTGCGAAGTCTGAAGGCATATAATTATAAAAGAGAAGCGAACGCTATGGAGATTGGTTCTCACGTACTGAGATCATGATAGAAAAAAAAATAATGAACTGAGCAGATCAACATTTAATTCTTTTTGTCTCACGAAGAAAATCGCATACGGCCTTGCACACGTTCCTGTGACTAAATCCGAGGATAGTCGCACCAAGAGAGAGCACTACTGGAAGAGACAAATTTAAACCCATGTTTCTTAAGGGTATTTCCAGAAACCTTTTCCGTGGGATGTTGAATCTTCGACATGACATGAAGAAGTGCTCCAGAGACTCATCCTCATCACAATGCAGACACAACGGTGATTGAGCCAAACCAGACCTGTACATGTAAAAGTTCAGTGGGGGGACTCGGCATCGTGGTTGATGCGCCATGCTTTATTCCACTGCACGCGTCTCTTCTTTCTCATCGTCGGCTTCATCTGCTATCGCCCGCTTGTTACGCCCAGCAGGGCGCCCAGCAGGGTGCGTAGCCTGTGACCTCGTGAGGCGTTTTGTTGTATTCTTCGACAAAGTCAGAGAGAAGACGCGTCCATGGTTTTCTGGGTTCGTCGTTGATCTTGCAGCGGAGGCGAGTGACAATGGACTGATTAGTTCGCTCATTCAAGCCATTGCATTGTGGGCGTTGTGAGCTTGTGAAGAGCTGATGAATATTGTTGTTTTTTAGAAACTGTTTGAATCTGCCAGCTGTGAATCCTGTTCCGCGGTCGGAAAGAAACTTGCGAGGTTTTCCAGCACTGAATATGTTTTTAGGCAGGAGATGTAGGCGTGGCAGGTCTGATTCTTGTGTGTAAATGCCCACATGTAACGAGTGGCATGATCCACGACCAAGTGGATGAATCTTTTGGCTGAACCGTAGTTGGCAAAACCTCCGATGGTGTCCATTGCCAGAAGATCAAATGGTTGTTCCGCAGGTGGTAACGACTCCAGGGAACCAAAGCGTTTGGTCTTCGGTTTCTTGCAGCGCTGGCAAGTATCACAGTGGCGCACGTACTCGGAAACGTCAGTGACGATGTCAGGCCAATAATACTGTGGAGAGAGAAGTCGTAGCGTCTTCTTTACTCCGACATGGCCGAGGGCGTCATGGGCTTTTTGAAGAAGGGAAGGTCGGAGAGCAAAAGGAACGTAGATTTTTCGTATCCCTCTGCGCTTCACTAAGATCATTCCGTTTTCACTGGTGTGCTTGCATCGCGGCTTGTCGTCCGGGTGCTCTCGCAGCTGCTCAGCAGATAGAAGCTGTATAATAGGGTTCCTAGAGAGTGCATCGGCTTCGATGTTGTTAACGCCCTTTTGGTGCTTGATGTTTACGTCGTACATTGAGAGCTTCAAGGACCATCGGAATAGACGACCTCGAGGATTTTTAATGTTCTTAAGCCACTGCAATGCTGCGTGATCGGTGACCACAGTGAAAGACTTTCCATGCAGATAGCAATGCCATTTATCGATGGCATCAACAATTGCCAGACATTCAAGCTCTGTGATGGCATAATTCGTCTCATGCTTAAGCAGCTTGCGGGAGTGGTATGCAATTGGACGCTCTCTACCTTCATCATCCACCTGTTTCAAAACGGCGCCGATACCTTTGTTGGACGCATCACAGTAGAGCACACAAGGTCTGGTGGCATCGTATATGGCGAGAATGGGTTCTTCCGTTACGCACTTCTTAAGCTGATTGAAAGCCATTTCGCAATGGGAGTCCCAGTTCCAAGTGGCATCTTTGCTAAGCAGGCGTGTCAGTGGATAAGCGATTTCACTAAAGTGGGCGCTGTACCGGCGGTAGACATATCGCCCGCTCCCGTTCATAGCGTCACACGAGTCGACAGGATGGAGACCTGGCAGCCACCACATCAGCCTTGTATCATCAACGACGGCCCCAACGCCATGCCTTGACTGAATACCGCCATCAGACACGGATATCTTTTATATTACGTGACCAGCCACATGGAAGCATCACCAGCGGACCTCGACATCCCCAAGTACACCGGATCCGCGGATGACGGACCCGTGGAGGACTGGTTAGACCTCTACGAATTCCACGCTACCGCTGAATCATGGTCGGAACGGGAGATGGTCGGGAACTTCAATGACTACGTCACCGGTGAGGCCTTCCGTTTTTATCTCACGCATGTCTTCGAAAACAATGAATCATGGAAAAGAATCAGCCACATATATATATATATATATATATATATATGGGTTGCCGGTGAACGCTTCTCCAACGCGAGCAGTAGGTATTTCTCAGTCAAGAAACTCGCTAGGAGACGCTGCCTTCGCCAACGTTGTCTCTCGCGGGTGAGGGCGCGTTCTCCTTCTTTGCGAGCTGGTACAGCGTTCCTCTGAGAAAGAGCGTTTCCATAGCCAACGGGCGCCTTTCGCTCTCTCTCTCACAAGACAGCAGAGGCACGCGACGGGGGAGAGAGAGAGAGAGGCACGCGGGTTACGCCTGACGACTGACGCCTGACGCGTGACAAGGTTAGACTAAGAGCAGCTTCGCCCCTAAAAAAAATGTGAATCATGACAAGTGGCGAAGCACTGGGTATCTTACCGGTCTATCACCGTACATCACTGGCGCGCAGCCACTGCGAACGTGAAATGAGTGACATAAACTTTATATACATACAAATGTACTGATCTGGTTCCTCTTTAATGCTGTTGCATTTTAGTCCCCTTGTTATATGTCGTATATCGTCTTGAGTTCTGTATGCACATACACACATATGTTTCGACTACATAGCAACGGTTTTCTGTATACCGCGGCAGCGAGAGCCGACGACAAGCTGTCATAAAGTGCTGCGGTGTTTCGCACAGGAAACGTCAGCCGCTGCTAACTGGCTTGCTTTACCGTGGCCACGACGACGCCGTTATACGCCGACAGCCCGGGCACCTTAGCAGGAACTCGTTAGAATCGCTTCTGACCCGACAACTCTGCATATACACCGTCTGAGTGCACTGCCTCTAGGATCGGCCCACACATTCACCACCGTCTTATTTCACTGCCTCCAGGATCGGCCCACACATCCGCACACTATATGTAGCAACTGTGCTATGCCGTGACGGACGGACAACGCGGACGGACAAGGCTAGACCCTAAGGTGCTTCGCCCCTAAAAGGGACGTGGCTTAGCTTAAGCGGGTTGTCCCAACGGTTGGCTGCCCTTACTCGGTCGTACACTCTAAGCCAAAACCGAGCGAATTGGGAGTAACTGCTGCCGTTTGTCACCACGGCGTCCAGTTAGTCCTCAAAGAGATCAACTGTAAGCCAGTGGTGCCGTGTGCAAATTGAGAGAGAGCCACAGTTGCACCGCAAGGAGCAAGCGGTTGCACCCACGGAGGCTTTCCTCGAGTGCGTGCAGCCGCCAAAGAACGGCCAACGACCAGCATGCGCGTAAGCAAATAGTCCGCTGAAAAAATATGCTCTTAGCAGTTTATTTTAGTGTAAACAGTCGTGAACACTGCGGTGTAAAAGAAGTGGTGCCGTTTATTTTTCATAATAACAAAAAATAAATAAAAATATTATCACGGTGCTACGAAAGGAAGGAAGACGACGATCGCTAGGAAGAAGGAGACGACGTAGTGGGGTAGTCTCTCTCTCGGGCCGCCATTAGGGCTTTGCCGGCGTTATCCCTGTTATTATAAAACGGCCTTCCTTTTTAACCTGATATCTCTGCTCGTTCCATCGTGGTGGAGGTGCGGGGTATCGATCCCCGTACCTCTCGCCGCTCTCGCCGCTGCCCCACGCCGCTACAATTTCAAGCGAGAAATTTTCGTTTACGCCCACGTTGTATCAATGCGCGGCGTGCTGGTTCTCCCGTCACAAGCGTATCGCCGGAGTCTGGCTGCAAGCTCGAACAATGGCTGACGTTACTGTCACGTGACTCAACGTTATGACGTTATTGTTATATTTCTTCCCTAAGTTGGTTCACCTTTTCCCCGTACCACCACAGAGTGCCTAGTTGGTCACGTGCTTGCCGAAATCCTTCCGTAGTGACAATTTTTACTTGTGCCGGTGAACGTTTGCAATGCACCGAAGGACCGAAGTTCGGAAAGTTATTAGGCTGTCATCGGCGCCGAAAGCTGTTCATCGTGAAGGAAAAACATGCTGCAGCAGGTCAGGAACGTTCACAAACTGTCGTGGAAGTCGACAAGTTGGTTCAGTGCGACGTTTGTTACGAAGTGCTTGGCCGGCGTGATTTGAGGTGCGAAGTGTTAATGAATGAGTGCGTCAACGGCGGACCGTCGCTGCGAGTCCCAGAGCAAACATCTTTCTCAAGCACGGAAACGCAAGCAAGCGAGATGGTGATTGTGTGACGGAAAGGTGCCCCAAGTGCGCCCTTCTATAAAGTATGTTTGTGCGACGCCCAGAATATTTTCATGGAACTTGTAGTATTAGCTAACATGCAAAGCAAGTTGGTTAATTCATTCGCCGTCTCCTCATTCAGTACCGACTTGTGGCAATTACATTCCGCTTTAGCTCGCGGTATTCTTACGTGATCACAGAAAGCCTGCACATAATGTTGATATCGTCAGTTTTCAGTCATTCAAAATTGCTTTTTTGTAGTAGACACAGTGCAACTTCTTTTTTAGAACTTCATCTGATATCTCTGCTTGCAATTGTCAGATCGTTCGTTCGCTCGTTTGTTTGTTTGTTGCGCCAGGTATAGCATTCCACTCGATCGGACAACCTGCCATTTGCATAGACTATTTCAAAAGTCTGTTAAATTTTGCATACTCCTATCCAGGGCATAAGTTTCACAATAGAAATTCTGAAGCCGGCTCAAAGTGCCTGGTGATCTGTTATGTGGGCTGGTTTATTGTGTTCTAAAAGAACAAGCATTTACCAAATTATGTCATTGCTTGCGCACGCATGTTCTGCTTCGCCGCAGTATGGTATCCTAGCCACCGTACCAACACTGTGAACTCCGCTTCCAGGAACAAAGCTTGTAGTAAACCAAGCTGATGAACCGTGGCCACTTATATTACCAAAGTAATATGGTACTGATGTGGCTGTGTGGACACAGGGGCCACTTGCTTTCTTTTTACAGGTGGATGTCTTCCTTTTGAAGCGTTGTTGAAAGTTGTGCTGTCACAGCGACATCAATTTTCTGTTTTGCTGGCTTTTGCCAAAGCTTGTTAAAAAGGATTATATAACAGCGTGGTATCAGTTTTGGTGGGAATTTGAGATAATGCTGTTGTACTAAACTTGCACCTAATGTGAGAAATTTTCCATTATTTTAAGGAATACCCAGGCCACCGCATGTTTCAAATCTACAAAAATGATTGACTAATTGTTATCCGGAATTTATGTTTTATGCTTGTTTCACTTGTAATCAAAATTATATGCATATAACATACCTAGGCCCTCTTGTGTAGTTGATGTGTCTGTCACACATCTTTGCTTCATTGCTATAATCAGCTCTTAGCGCTTGTTACTTAAAATTGGTTGTGCAACATATGGTATCACCACCACAGGGTTGACACAGTGCTAAAGCACACCATAATGAATACTATCGAGAGGGAATTAAGGAGTGAAATATTTGGATTAGGTGTGACGTTTAACACGTTGTGAGAGATGGAGAGGAGGTAAAACTTCATAATGACTGTTAGTCCTAGTGACCACTGTTTGAGTCAATCCAGGCATTTGTTCTCTGTGATGGGTGCACTTGTGTGGAGTTGTTGAATAGGGCTACCAGCAGTGGTTATATGGCAGGGTGCAGTTCTGGTAGAGCCGACCACCGTCCCACTGTTCATTCAAGACATGCTGATCCGTCTAAAAGAAGGTGTTGCGAGCTTGTTTTCTCTTAACCACAAATCGGGCACAAGGCAAAGAACTCCTGGTTCATCTCTCCTTGGTGTGGTCTTGGATGATATTGTTGGGAAGTGCAATATTAAATAATTGCTAGGACTTTGCATGCCAAAGCCGCAATATCATTATGAGGCACTCCATAGCGCAAAACGCTGGAAATTTCCTCCATCTAGGGATCTTTAACATCATCATCGTCGTCATCATCATCATCAGCCTGTTCAGGTCCACTGCAGGACGAAGGCCTCTCCCAACGATTTCCAATCCACCCTATCCTGAGCGAGTTGGTTCCACTTTATGCCTGCAAACTTTTTAATTTCATCGCTCCATCTAACCTTTTGCCTACCTCTGTTGCGTTTTCCCTCTCGTGGTATCCATTCCGTCGTTCTTACTGTCCACCTATTATCCTTCCTCCTCATGACATGCCCTGCCCTGGTCCACTATTTTCTTTTAATTGATAAGATAATATCGGCTACTTCTGTCTGTCCTCTGATCCATTCCGCTCGTTTTTTGACTCTTAGCGTTACCCCCATCATTTTTCTTTCCATTGCACGTTGCGTGCTCCTTAGTTTCATCTCTAGTTTTTCGTTATCCTCCACGTTTCTGCACCGTACGTTAGTACTGGGAGAATGCAGTGATTGAATACTTTTCGCTTTAGTGAGAGCGGTAAGTTTCCGGTCATGATTTCGTTTGCCTTCCGAATGCGCTCCAGCCCAGCCTTATTCTACGGAGAATTTCGTTTTCCTGGGTAGGAGTTCCTGATATTAACTGTCCCAGATATACATATTCGTTTACACATTGTAAGGGTTCATTGTTGATTTTAAATTCCTGTTCCTTAGCTAAGCTATTGAGCATAACTTTGGTCTTTTGCCTATTCATTTTTAATCCAATTTTAATGCTTTCCCTGTTTAGGTCATCAATCATGTTTTGTAATTCGTCAGCCTCATTGCTAAAGAGCACAATGTCGTCTGCAAATCTTAGATTGTTTAGATATTCTCCGTCTATTCGAATGCCCTTTTCTTCCCAGTCTAGATTTAAGACTTCCTCTAAACATGCAGTGAATAGCATCGGGGATATTTTATCTCCCTGTCTCACACCTCTCCTGATCGGGATTTCTCTGCTTTTCTCATGTAGGAGTAGTGTGGCTGTGCAATCTTTGTATATGTTGTTTATGGTTTTCACGTATACGCCAGGTACCCCTAGTCGACGTAGAGCTTCTAGAACTGCTTGTATTTCTATGGAGTCAAATGCTTTCTCGTAGTCGATAAACGCCATATAAAGAGGTTTGTTATATTCCGCGTACTTCTCAATTACTAGGTTGATAGCGTGGCTGTGGTCCATTGTCGAGTAACCTTTCCTAAAACCAACTTGCTCTCTCGGTTAGTTAAAGTCGAGTGTTTCTCCTATCCTCGTAGAAATTACCTTTGTAAATAGCTTGTATATTACTGGGAGTAGGTCGATTGGTCTGTAATTCTTTAAGTCCTTTATGTCACCTTTCTTGTGGATAAGGATTATATTAGCATTTTTCCAGCTGCGCGGTATGCTACATGTCTTGATACATTTCGTGAAGAGCGATGCAAGTTTTTCAAGTACAATATCTCCTCCGTCTTTGATCATGTCGGCTGTTATGCCATCGTCACCAGCTGCTTTACCGCGGGACATGCCTTTGGCAGCTTTTTTTACTTCGTCAGCGGTTATACATGGAATTTCGGTGTTCTCCTCTGGTTCTATTTCTATTATGGTTGTATGGTCTGTCTGAGAGCTGTACAGTTCCGAGTAGAAATCTTCTGCTACCTTTACTATTTCGGTGAAACTGTTGATAACGTTACCTTGTTTATCTTTTAGCGCATGCATTTTGTTTGGTCCTAAGTGCGGTTTCTTTTTGACCGATTTAATGCTGGTGCCTTTTTCTACTGCTTTCTCTATTTCTCTCATATTAAAGTTTCTTACATCTCTTTGCCTGGCTTTACTGATCAATTTTGATAGTTCTGCGAATTCTATCTTATCTTTTGATGAAGTTACTTTCATTTGTTGGCGTTTTTTTATTAAGTACTTGGTAGATTGGGACAGCTTACTTTTTGCTTGCTTTGTTGTTTTACCCCCGACTTCTATCGCGGTTTCAAGGATTGTTTTCGTTATGGTTTGTTTATTTGTTCTAAATCGTCACCGTTTTCGGCTAAGGCCTCGAACTTGTTGCTTAGGACGACGTTAAATTCTTCGTCCTTCGCTCTGATTACCTCCACATTACATATTTTTTCTAGTAAATAATTTAGTTCTTGTTTTCTTTAAGTTAAGTACAATCTTTGCCCTTACTAGTCTGTGATCGCTGCATTTTATCTTCCCCACTACTTCTGTGTCTTGAATTATACCTGGTTGTTAGCACATTATAAAGTACATTTCATTCTTTGTTTCCCCGTTAGGGCTTTTCCACGTCCACTTGCTATTCTTGTGTTTCTTGAAGAACGTATTCATTATTCGAAGCTGGTTCCTTTCGGCAAATTGTACTAGCATTTCCCCACGGTTATTCCTACGGCCGACACCGTAGTTGCCTATCGCCTGCTCTCCATTTTGTTTCGTTCCTACTTTTGCGTTGAAATCCCCCATGACTACTGTGTATTGCGTCCGTACTTTCTTTATTGCTAATTCGATATCCTCGTAGAATTGCTCTACTTGTTCATCGTCGTAGCTCGTTGTTGGCGCATATCCCTGGATTATCTTAAGTTTATGCCGCTTATTTAGTTTTATTACGACAGATGCTATCCTTTCGTTAATGCTGTAGAATTCATCTACGTTGCCCGCTATATTTTTGTGGATTAGGTACCCAATGCCATATTCTCTCTTTTCGGGTAATCCTCTATAGCAGAGGACGTGTCCATTGTTTAAGACTATGTAAGCTTCACCTGCTCTCCTAACTTCGCTAAGGCCAATGACGTCCCAATTAACTCCATCTAGTTCCTCGAGTAATTCCGCTAATCTAGCTTCGCTTGAGAGGGATCTTGCATTGGACGTTCCAGTGTTTATATTCCAGTGGCGGCCTATCCGGGTCCAGTGATTGTTACGGCCCTCTGCTGCTTCACAGAGCTGACCGCCGCCGTGGACAGATGTGCTGCAGCTGCTGGGCACTGAGGGCGAGGGTTTATTTTGTAGACATCGTGTGGGAGGTGGTGGCCAAGTACTTCACCGGGGAGTTCAATTCCTGTTCTGGTGTAGGAGTGAGTTGTAAACGGCACTTGAACAACTGAAAGCCTTTCAGGTGTCCAACCGTCGCCAGGCCCCCCCTACCGACGTAATCTCGCGCTCATGACAACCATCCTAGGAAAAAAAAGGGGGGGGGGTGGTTGGGCATCGAACCTGTGACCCTTGGCGATCTCAGTGACGGTGGTTCCGCATCGTTAAACGTACATGCTTACAAAGCATTTCATGCGCGATAACTTCTATGCCCGTTACTATTTTGTACAGTATTTGGTCTCAAAATGTCCGCGATTACCTAGTTTTGCTGATCGCGACATCCAGAACGTCATGGTTCTTAACTGTTCTGACAGGTAGATTGACGCGCGTGGAAAATCGTGTTTTAGCGAGCCGTTTTAACTGCTCCGTTGTAGCTAATCAGGTATGTTGTCGCGCGCCGCATTCCGTGCGTAGCCCGAACGTTGTAGAAGTTAGGCTAAAAGAAATTATTGAGACCTTCCACGTGGGTAAAACATAAGTTTTTTTTAAATTTTTGCGACGTACGTGAACGGAAAAAACAAAGCAAATCGCTGGTTGTAAGTCGCGGTTGCATGATGTGCAATGAGTAATGAAATCTGTAATTTCCTATGCCGGAATGGACGTGCGAAGACAAAATGGAAATATATAGGCATGAGGGAGGTAGCAGTCACACAGATACATACACACATATCTATATACAGCGGCACATCCACGCAACATACACCCCAGGAAAGACACGCAAACTAACTATTGTGGTGGTGAAGGCATATTATCGTGTACGTTCCTTATAGGAAGTGGATTCAGAATGTTAAATTCGTCCGAATTTCTTCGGGCAGCTAAAAGATTTGTGTAAAGGTTAGTAGTGTACGGCTTGTCTTAAAGGGACCCTGAAACGGTTTTGACGATTTTGCGCAAACATGGTGAGCCGGTAGAGCGGATCATTAGGACCATTGCAGGACAGATTTCAGCGCTGTGCGTAAAGTGTGTAATTTATAATAAGGTTTTGAACACGCGTATCGCAAAAGGTCGCAGCGGCTCGCCAAAATGCGGTTTCAAACGCCGCCGCCAATCGAACTACGAATGGGAGGTCGCTGATTGGCCCCGAACCAGTCACACATTCAAAACCTAGCTGCGAACAACGTGCTTCCACAACGTACTGCGTTTCAGCCAACGGTATCGTCGCGGCATCTGGCGGCGGACACACGAGTCGCCGGCGCTCTATTACAGAGGCTAGCACTGCCGATGCTGGCGACCTCAGTGAGGATATCGGGGCGCTATGTCGCTACGGGCGGCTCGGCACAGCGGCTGACGCGGGAGGCGCTGTCGTCGCTAGCGCACACTCCGCAGCAGATCGAGTTGAGGAGGAACAGCAGTGGTAAGGAGGATGGCGACAGAAATAAGCCCATAGCTGCCTTAGCGCATGGTGCTTCGCTTTAGTTATGGTGCGAATGATTTCACAATTGTGTTGCCTAATCAGTGACGCAATGTCAAAAAAACGTTTCAGGGACCCTTTAAGGCAAGGAGTAATCAAGGAGTAATTTATATTCCTTTTGAAGGAAGCATAGCGCTAGAACACAAGGACAAGGAAGACAACGATACGAGCGCTCTGTCTTCCTTGTCCTTGTGTTCTAGCGCTAGGCTTCCTTCAAATTCGTATAACCAACTAGCCCAAAGAACGGTACTTTTATATTCCTTATTGCGCTTGCAATGTTAATTTCGCCATGAATCTATCTATCGAGCTATCTATCTATTTTCTCCGTCCGTTTCTTACGAGTTGCTATTATCGGAGACCGTGGGTTGGTAATGTCCAGCGTCGCATGCATGGGTTTCCTGTGTGTGCGGAATACTATGACAATATGAGAATATGTAGTCGTGCTAGTAGCTAACACATTTTAGTATCTGTTATAAGAAAAACGGTTCGTTTAGGTGCTCACCGAATTATCGTCGGAGCGTTGGGCTGGGCGCGGTTGTATTCCTGTGGTAGCTCACACGTGCATCATTGCTCGTTTGCAACTCTGCTTACATTTTGCAGTCCGTCTGATTTATAGAAGGCGCATTCTTAGGAGAGTGTATTCCCTCTCCGTTTTCCTGCGCTGGCTTGCGCTTTGTGTGCTAGCGGGGGGAGCGGGGGGATTTTTTTTTTTGCCAGGTATGGTGCTACGAGCGGGTGCAGGGAAGAAAGCTATCTGCTGAAATGCAGAACGTCATGGTTCTTAAAACTGCTCTGACAGGTAGATTGACGCGCGTGGAAAATCGTGTTTTAGCGAGCCGTTTTAACTGCTCCGTTGTAGCTAATCAGGTATGTTGTCGCGCGCCGCATTCCGTGCGTAGCCCGAACGTTGCAGAAGTTAGGCTAAAAGAAAATATTGAGACCTTCCACGTGGGTAAAACATAAGTGTTTTTTTTTTAATTTTTGCGACGTACGTGAACGGAAAAAACAAACCAAATCGCTGGTTGTAAGTCGCAGTTGCGTGATGTGCAATGAGTAATGAAATCTGTAATTTCCTATGCCGGAATGGACGTGCGAAGACAAAATGGAAATATATAGGCATCAGGGAGGTAGCACTCACACAGATACATACACACATATCTATATACAGCGGCACATCCACGCAACATACACCCCAGGAAAGACACGCAAACTATCTCTTGTGGTGGTGAAGTCATATTATCGTGTAGATTCCTTATAGGAAGTGGATTCTGAGTGTTAAATGTGTCCGAATTTCTTCGACCAGCTCAAAGATTTGTATAAAGGTTAGTAGTGTAGGGCTTGTCTTAAAGGAGTCCTGAACCACCGCTCGGGCTTAGTTTTGAAAACGGCTGGGTGTGTATTGAATGCCTCTCAGAAATTCGCAGCCGAAAGAATTTTTCAAAACGGTTTGTTAGGAGCGAAGATATTGCGACCGGAAAACTTCCCTTTCCAGTCCTGTTTCAACTCTGCGGAATAGAGGGTACAGAGCTCCTTAGGGCGGTGTCGACGGAGGTGTCCCGCCCTCCGCTTTACGTCACCAGACTTCAGCGACGTATCAGAGTGGCTGACCACGGCCGGTCTGGACGAGCGCGCTCGCAGCGAGCGCGCGCGTCCACACCGGCCGTGGGCTGACGAAAAGCGCGCGACTACAGGGGACTGTTTCTTCGCAGCGCGCTTGTGGCCGCCTGCTCGCTCCGCGCCTGGGCTCGGTCGCATGCTCTCGCGATCACCGCATTCATTTTTTCGATGCTCCGAAGCTTTGTTTTCGTTCATCACATACGTTTGGGCTCGCAGGTGTGAGCGTTTACTTTGTCAGTGCGCTGCTTGTCGTCGATATTCCGCATAACGCGGCGTCAGTACAAATAGCGTAACTACCAACGCTGCTCCACCTTGTCCTGCATAACCCGAAGTTAGTTAATTGTTGATTAGTGATTGTAGACGGGACAATCATGCGGTCGGGCTTTAACGTGACTACTATGACTCGAAAGGAAGACCTTCACAACTGGGACCCTTGCCGACAGGTTAATGTGGAATAAGGTGCATTGACATGCGGTAAGATGGATGGATTAATTTAATGTGTGAATACACTAGTTCAATTTTAACAGTGAAGCTGTTTAATCTAATGGTGAAGACTGGGAAATCTGCCGAAAACTCCGCTAAGCTATGTGATGCTAGCATAACACTACCACGCTGTACGATAACACTACCACGCTGTAGTAAAGACAAAGCTCCCTAGGACTAGTTAGGGAAGGCTAAGCTCATTCAATGGAGCCTAATTAAGATTCCTAGGACTAGTTAGGTGAGGCTAAGTCTAATTCAAAGGAGCCTAATTAGGAACAATTAATTGAAGCCTAGTTCAGACAGGACTAATCCAACTAGGCCAAACCAAGCCAAACTGAACTAATTCAACCTGAATTGAGCTATGACAAGTAAGTCACAGATAATTAGGCGGGTACCAATAATTTATAATTAATTAAGCCCTGATACTAATAAACCATGTCCACTTAAGGTAAATCTAATTATGCGCAGCCTAATTTAGCTGATATGAACAAATCTAGTGTAAGCAAGCTTCTAATTAGACCGTGTTTATTTAAATAGTACTAATTAAATCACGCATAGCTAGGTTATTACTAGATAAGTCAAACCTAAGCTAGCACTTCTTAATCGAAGGTAAATTATGCTAAGTCATCAACGTCAAGCCTCATTAAGTTGAGACTAAACATTTCAGGCTAATTAGGCTAACACTGATTAAATCATGCCAATTTCAGGTAGTATTCATCAAGCGATACCTAATTAAGATAATATGTCAAAGAGCAGCGTAACTAGGCCTGTACTAATTAGGCCATGTGTAATTAAGATATGACTAATTACCCAAGCATAATTATAACATGAGTAATGAAGACCAGCGTATTAAACAACGTATCATTAGGTATAGGTTAATTAGACCGAGCCTAATTTATGTAAAGCTAATTAGGCCCTGACTAATTAAGTTAAGACTAAGTCAAGTCTCAATAAGCTCAGATTATTAAGTTACGCCAAATTAGGCCAAGCATTACAGACGTAGTGATTTCATTCGAAACTAATTTATCTTAGTCAACCTTAATCTGCTGTAATGCTTAATTCACCCTAATCTAAGTCTAGCGTAATCCGCTCTATAATATGCCATACTCCACCTTAATGCACCTTTGTCTTAATCCACCCTAATGCGCCTTAATGAGCTCTAATCCACCCAAGTACACCCTAATCAGACCTTGTCCTTTAATCTACCTTATAGAAGAAATATTTTGGGTTCGACTCCAGCCATGTTATTGAGTACACGTACTAGAAGGTGGCGCATTGGAGTACCATAGAGAATAAACCCATCTACAATCACTGATGAATTAAAGTTTGGGATTAATTTGTGATTTATTACAGGCTGCAGGCATGCATTTGTTGGCTTCTTGGAAAACCATATTTATGGTGACTTTTTTTTTTACTTATGCACCGCACCGTTCGCGTCCACACCGAGGTAGTTTACGGATGACTTCCAATGGCATCTATGAGGCTTGCGCATTAATAAATATATTTTTACATATTTCCAGCAACTATCTTGCCTATATAGGTGCTCACAACGCAAGGGAAAGCTAGCGCACGGCACGCATGGCACGCACGCGCTAACGGTTTTAAAAAAGGCGCGCTGCGAAGGGCCCGCACACAGCCGAGGCGGGCGTGTCTGCCATCGGCCAATAGCAGCGACGCTCCTTGTAAATGCTCTATGACGAAATAGAGCATATTCAAGGAGCGTGAGGAGAAGCCGCTTTTTGAGTTGAGGGCTCCTGAAGAAGTGGAAGCTTTGTGCTCCGCTTGTGAACGCTACGCTTCGCGGATGACTACAGCATTTGGCTGAGATGTTCGTTACAGCGTAGGACAGCCGTAGAATATGTTTCTTCACCAAGCCCGGAGAGTGGTTCAGGACCCCATTAAGGCAAGGAGTAATCAAGGAGTAATTTATATTCCTTATTGCGCTTGCAATGTTAATTTCGCCATGAATCTATCCATCGACCTATCTATCTATCTATTTTCTCCGTCCGTTTCTTACGAGTTGCTATTATCGGAGACCGTCGGTTGGTTATGTCCAGCGTCGCATGCATGGGTTTCCTGTGTGTGCGGAATACTATGACAATATGAGAATATGTAGTCGTGCTAGTAGCTAACACATTTTACTATCTGTTATAAGAAAAACGGTTTGTTTAGGTGCTTACCGAATTAGCGTCGGCGCGTTGATAACACACAGTACATAGACATCAGCATTTTGCCTCCATCGAAATGTGACTCATAGCGAGGATCGAGATATCAGCCGAGCACTGTACCAATGTGGAGGCTTTTTAGGGCAGTGTTTTTGTGCATGTCTTTTTAGTGAAACGTCGTCTTTATTGCTTACCCGTGATAGAGATGACAGGAGCAATATGTCATTTTGTAATTTCTTGAGGAAGTCGTGTCATTGTCTGGCTCTGACACTTTCGGGTAATAGGTCTTGGGCGCTACTTTACGGGGTTGCTCAGTTGCACACCGTGGTCACCTGATACCCACTCGTGCAGCACTTGCAATGTAAGATGAGTGTGTATATATTTGTTTGCAGATTGCAAATATGATCCAGGAATTTAGTTAATGTGTAAGCATACGAAGGATGCTTTCTGGCTATCTGAACAAAGAGTAATAATATTTGTGCGCCGTTTATGAGCAACTGGAATTTGTCCGGCTTTTTTATCCTGCAACTGCTGTATAGTAGTGCCTACTGTCCGAGATATGCGTAGTGTTGGCGCAGCAGATGTGGTAAGTGGGCTTAAGCGACCAGCTCCACCAACCTTGTCGCCCACCTTGGTGACTGTCCATGTCTATATTTTAAGGTTAGGCAAGAACGTATGCACTAATGGTGTCCCATCTTGGTGGAGCTAGACATCAGGCAGACATCTAATACCCCAGGCATCAAATCATCATGCCACCTCAGATAAGTTTATCGCAATGTTGAGCTTCATCATGCTAATTAATCTTTTCTTCTAATATGTTGTTTTTAATCTTGGAACGCTGAGCTCCACTGTGTCATCTGTGGAGTGAAGCATCCAGTTAATTCTATTGTGACTTGCTAAAATGGAGACATTTGTGTGCTTAATTCTGCCTCTATGATCCTGGTAATGTTTTATTTCTTAAAGACAAGTGTGGATTTAGTTGTTCCCTTCAATATGTGCAGGACATAGTATACTGGCTGTGGAATGTACTTCACATACTTTGAGCTTGCACCATGTTGTTATCAAAGGAAATGTAAGATTTTTGCAGAATGTCACATCTTCCAGGCATGACAAAGAAATATAAGGGTAGTTTTATAGAATCTCTGTTGGGTTCCTCGGTCGTGCAGTCTGAGTCATGGACTTTTGTAGCAAGCAACGCATCTTTGGATGTGTGCGTTCCTGTAGACCAGATTCTTGCGCTCCAACATTGCTCTTGGTACAACGAAAAGTAATACCGGGTGCATGGATTTTGTGCCAGGAGTTCGAGATCTCAGATCTTGTTGCGCTTCAGACAGAAACAGCTTACAAAAGTTATGCAGACAGAATCATTGCTAATTTCTTGTTTGCCATCAACACAGCATTTTTAGTTGACGGCTATTTACTTTGTTTACTGATTCTCTCTGCCCTCCTGCGCTACTGCAAAAATGTAGGACATACGTAAAACATGTGCAGTGTTGAAAATAGTAACTACTGATTCTCAACACAAACGTGAGAGATGGCTGTGGAGTGTATTAAGCGAAGGCTGTCGTTAACTAGCAGTAGAAGACGATGTAGTGTTCACTTCCTATCTGCCTGTGCCACACAAACTTAGACGGTGCAAATTGTGCTCTGTCTCCAAGGCTTGGGCCCCAGTCGAACGTACTGGCGGGGATCGCTTGAAGACGAGGCGAGTTTGGTACATTAAACTTAGTGCTTCACCTTCTGACAGAAATTCTGCATTGCATACTCAGCGCGCATGAATTACGCGGTAGTAGGAGTGTAAACAGGGAGAATTGAAACCGTAGCCTTTATTTTACAAATGGACGCCCGTAGACAGTAACGACTTTTTTTTAAATTATCTGCTCACGCCTAGAGCTTCGCGTCTCCGCCTGCTTCGTGCTGTCGCGCTACTTTTGTAATCTTCAGAAGCCTACAGCATGTTCCAGATCACGGTCCTATTTGTCTTGCATTTCACATTTAGCACCGAATTGTCTCCAAAATTACCGCATGCAACAGCATCGACAAAGTGCGGCATCCTCGGCGCTCATTCTGCGTAAATGTCGACGTTGTCGTCTGCTGCATTGTGCTCCGTGAAGGTCGCGCACTATTTCTCGTTTGAGTGGTGCAAAGCTTTTTCACCACCGCGGAATATGTCTGGACTACGGCGCGTAATTTATTTTGTTTTAACAGTTAAAACGCGGGCTTGCAAAATTTTGAGATCATTTTATGATACGAAGCGGCGGCGACCTCATCGCCATGAATATCAGTCGAAAGGAAATAGCGGCAACGAGAATTTTGTGGAGTCCGGAGGAAGCTTCCTTTCTTCCGTGTTTTTAGGCATTCTTTGAGCTCCTACATGTATTTTAACACGCGTGCAACTATAGCGGATTATTTTGCTACTAACCTCTGTATAAATTCTGCCGTATCCTTTGACGCGTGTCTACTGCGTTGCGTAAAACGGACGGCAAGGTTCAGACTGCTGCGGAGCACTCTGCAGCAGCCTTTGGATACATTTAATGAACTAAAAATGCTCTGCCAAATTCCCCGTTGCCTGTAAGTGTAGCCGAGAAAACGATCGCTTACTACGCGGCTTCTAAGTGATGACTGGCGTGTGCTTACTCGCGGATGTGGACTACGGCGCTTTGGCTGCTGTCAAGACTCGAATATGCACTGCCTGTGTATTTACCCGTGCAGTACGATCGTCCGATAATATTCGTATAGAAGTGCCACCTCGAGGCCATTCTGCCGCTGTATCTGTGGACTGAACAGTGCGGGGTTTTCGCACGCTTGTAAGTACTTGAATTAGTGGTGGGGCTGTTTCGTTTGTTAGCCCGATGCGATTTGTTGGTATTGCTGTTTGTGAGACTTCCAATCGTATGCCAGACTATTTGTCGACTTCAGGGGCACGGGTGTAAGCGATAGTCAAAGGACATTACGTTAGCGTTAGCAGTGAATAAATTGCGAAGCGTGGGGTGACTTCCCTCATATTTTGTGCCATCGTGCAGTGTCGTTCTCCACGCAATTCATTTTGTTTATTGGAGCAATCAGGCTTTGAGCTTGTTCAATATCGAACCCTTTTATTACCGAGGCATTTTCATTCAGTCACCGGCCAAGCAAGCAGTGGTGTAACAGGACCTTTTTCTGGGCTGGCATTTGCGGTATGCATTCATTTTAGCATTAAGGCACCGAAATACAAAAAGCACAAGCAGCAGTAGTGGGCTTCACAGCGGTACCACTATCCTCTGCAAACCAATAGGGACCCGCCAGCACGCTTCATTCAACAATTTCCTGCATCTAGAATGCATTATTTACACTTATTAACTGTGAGCAGTGCACGTCCACATTTTCATACCGTCGCAAAGTAGCACCTAGCATGTCGTTGATGTGGACAAGCTTTTCCAGTTGCTATTAGCTTCACAGACTCCTAAGCACTGCAGGAATCTGTAAGCATGGAATAAATGTTTGTGTACATTCAGAATGTGATGATGCAGTGGCATTAAGATAACTTTTTTTTTTCATTGTGTATGCCATGATGCATGAAGAGTATATAACCTGAAGCAACACAAAAAAGTGTGAAGACAGGAGTCGAGAAACTAACACAAAAAGTAACGAGTGCTGTTTTCTTTTCTTGACTCCAGTCCTCGTCTTTATGTGCTGCTTCAACTTGCATGTGTTGTGGATACACAGTACACTTCATTCATGCTCGCTTTACACTTGGCCTCAGGAAGTTTGTGTGTACTGTGGGGACCTGGTCCCGAGCGACGCCATGTTTTGCTAGGAATGTCACCGCATCTCTCTCTCCCAGCTGGACGGAGCGGCGGCCGCCCGCTCGGGGGGGCCGTCCGCTCCGCCACATGTGGTGATAACTAGTTTCCCATTGGTCAGTTACTAATTGCGAGCGTTTGCGCGTTTCGGGTTTTGGCGATGCCCGGGAGAACTAGCTGGGTCTTGGAGAGGTGCGCACGTACTTTTGTGACCCTCCGGCCGACCGGGCCATCGGTCGGATGGCGTGCCTCTGCAAGCCCCGGCGACCACGGCGGCGACCTGCGACCGACGCCCATGCCCAGCTAGCACACAAGACCAAAAAGACGTCTTATTGGGGGATTAACGTCTTATTTCGCGTGGCTGACGTCTCAAAGACGTCAGCCACGCGAACTAAGCGGGAGCGACATCAAAGGGACAATGAATCCGTCTTCGAAACGTCCTACGCGAGACGGAAAGTAGATGTGGAAGAATACCGCCCCCCCCCCCCCTCCCTCCCTGGGCATGGCTCAAAGCGTCTTCGGCCGTCGGCGCAATGCACGGCGCCGAGATGTCGCCAGGTGCAATGGGGCCGGGAGGGAGGCGCCCGAATGTCTGGCTCCTTCTCGCCGGTCGCCATGGAGATGAGGCGAGAGGGCGCAGGCTGGGCAAACATGCGGAGACACGAAGCAAAGGCAGCGAAGTCAAGTTGTTGGCGGCTGGCTCTTCCTTCGTTTCTGGAGAAAATTCCGTTACCGTGCTGCAACTGCGCGTGTGTTTGTGTGGTGGCATTATGTTCTTTCTATTTTCCTCCTTGCGTTAACTCTGGTTCAACCCCGGCGCTTCTGTGACTGGATCCCGTAACACCAATAACTACGTCTCGCCGAAAATAAATGTAAGTACCACATTTGAATGGCTTAGCATGATGCCTGTGAGATCACTCATGTCTTCCGCGGATAGGGCAAATCGATCTGTGACAGATACAAGGAGCGTTAATGCTATCTAAGCCCTAAGATAGTTGACGCATTAAATGTAAAAAAACGCAACTGTGTTTTATTATTCAGATCACCGTGTATGAATGCATTCTGAAACTTTCTTAGGTCTATGTGCGTGTTCAGCCGGATTAGTGAGTAAGGAGTGCATTGGATTCGTTCCCACCATCCTGTCATTTGGTCGTTACGGGTAGCGAGTGCAGCGCCTGTACAACAATGTGGGATAGTAGTAATTTACTCGTGTCTTACACAGACGAATACATGCATGTGATATCGCGTGTTGTAGGGCAACCGTAGCCGCGCGTTCTTTGACTGTGGCATTGCAGTCGTGAGATTTCAGTTCAGGGCTGCGAAATTTACGTGCATGATGTGGATGTGAAAATCGCGCATTGTTTATTGTGGCATGTCAGCAGAACTGCCGCAGGCAATCATGACGTCTTTGGTGGTGGAATGACTTCTCGCAGCTCAGCATTCATATGAGCATGAGTGTCGTTGTGCTCGTTCTCGGTCATATTTAAACTTTGTCAGAGGCATGTGACTCGTTTGCGAATGTTCGTTATTATTATTTCTCATTGTCCACGCTGTTGCGGTTTTCTGCATTTTGGGGTTCGTCATTCTTGCAGACCGCAAATACCAAAACAATTACACGACCTGTTATCTCGTCCCACAGTATTGTTACAGGGACGCTGTTGTGCACAGTAGATTTTTGGTATGCCATAAGCTGTCCAGTGTTTCGCGTGGTACGGACTGGGCAGTGAAAACTTGAACCAGGTTGCTTGGCTGATAGCGCAGGACAGAGATGATAAGGGGACGAACAACGAACTAAATTAATACGTCGGGCTATGGGTGAGCGGCGTGTTACGACGACCTATACATGAACGTTTGGACGTATTTTGTTTATTTTAAATTATATATTACGGGCGCCGCCAGCTTGTCCGGTGCCGGGATCTAGCGGTGCATGCCTATACCTATATCGTCAAATCAAAGCCACGGTGCCATTCAACAGTTTTCTGCGGAACGTTTGACATTTTCCTCCTACCCCGCGGCATACTCGCTACCCCGAATGACCCATATTTCGTTGCATTGCACTAACTTCGCCATTACCTGGCCATGGAAGGCAGTTTGTGCAGGCGAAATCGAAGCCGCAGCGAAAATTTGTTGACGCTGTGCACAGTTGTGGTGCGCAGTCACTGTGCCCGTCGATCGCGCGACCTTGAAGGTCCCATTTACTAAGGGAGCCCTGCAACATTTGGAATCTCGATGGCGAACGATGCCTAACAGTCGTGGAGGTTATTGTGAACGTGTGAGCCAAATACTATTGAGCTGCGTGCAGCAGGGAATTTTTTATTTGGTTTCAAACACAGCTGTAATTCACATCGCTCTTCGTTCCAACAAATGTCACTAGGCCGCCGACTACTGTGCTCGAGGCAGATATATCACTGGCTGAACTTACGGTCACGGAAAGGTAGTCCGGAATTATATATTTGTTCATTTTGCATTAAAGGAATAAAGGCAATCTGAGTGCCTGTCTTTAAAAAGGACCGAGGTGAGCGAAGGGACCTAGTAGTTGGCGCCAGTGACGTTACTTGTTGAAAGAAGAGCAGGCAAGTCGTAGGTCGGTGCTGCTAGTGAAGTCACTTGTTGGAACAATAGCAGGCGATTGCATGATGTATTTAAAGAGAAACTGCAAATCCACTGCTGCTTGCAGCACAATAACATTTTCTCACACGTTCACAGAAGCCACAACAACCGATTGGCACCGTTTGCTCAGTGTGTTCAAAAAGTGCTGCAGGGACCCTTTCATACCGAGTGCGCAGTGAGCACGTAAGAACGCCTCGAAGAATATTCTCACCGTCTAAGTATGAAGCATGTGTGTCACTCGATTTCTACATGCTGCGTATGGGAATGCGTCCAAAATAAACTACGAATCAGTAATGTGCAGTTTAACGTTCACGAGTGACATACTATTCGGCGGTGGTAGCATCAGCAGATGCATCAAGTTTCTTGCGGAGACGGCCCGAACACCACTGTATATTGTAAATGAGAGAGACATAGACACAGCGCCTTTGCCGCAGGCCGGCTGTTGTATCCTGACTTCTTCTGTTCCTTTTCATCGCTGGGCATCTAGCACGAGCGTCCAAGCTTCGGCGGAGCTCGCTGAGCTTCGTATATATGTACATAGGTATATGTACTACATACAATCCTGGGAGTGTTCGATTGTATGTGCACATATACCCGATAGAAGGGACGGGGGGGACGACCGCCTTCGTAGCTCAGCGGTAGAGCATCGGACGCCTTATCCGAAGGTCGTGGGTTCGGTTCCCACAGAAGGAAGATTTGTCTTTTTGTCCACTTAAATTCCTTTATACTTACTCCACAAGTATAATACTACAATTAGGTACCCCAATAACTTCTCCTATGCTTTCCTAGGAATCATAGTTTGTTGCTTCGTTAAATTTATATATATATATATATATATATATATATATATATATATATATATATATATATATATATATATGGTGCAGGCAGCAGTGCAGAAGAATCAGGCACTCGAGGAAAATTCATTTTGAGTGTTTATCTATTGCAAGTTGCAGGATATTATGAGCACTTCCTGTAAAGCGCGCAGTCTATGACAGAGATGCATATCAAATTTCGTTCCTGAAAGCACAGTTGTAAAACAGCTTTATAGAAAATAACGGCCCCATTTTTTTTTCCTTTGCAGGAATACATGCGGTTTAATCGGCGGTTGTATGGATAACCTGATAGGGCACCAACTGCGTTTTACCACGGCCCCACCGAGGTTCTACATTGAAATCATTTTCGCGACGGCGGTTTCAGCGTGTCATATAATGCCAGTAGCATCGTATTCACCAGCTGCACTAAGCCTGGACACTACAACTAGTTTTTGATGAGTGTGAACGTGAACTGGTTGCGCGTTTGGTGGAGGTTGCATTCTCAAAGGAGTTGGCTGTTCGAAGTGTTTTGTTTAATGACTAGGTATAAGGTAACAGTGTTCTTTTTTTTAATGTGAAACAGGGCAAAATTCCGAGACTCTCAGCTTGATCCTGCACATGTAGACCCGATGGTTATTTGAAGTCCCTTTTAGGAATAGCTTCATGTGCTGGGTGCCAAAATCTTTCTTTTTTTCTTTTTTGGCTTCCGACTGATGCTTGCCAGTCTGATCGCCGTTCATGTCAGATTTGCATATATGTGCGTAATGCAGTGCTTTGTACAGAGCCACATCTGTATTTTGTACATGTAATTGAAAATATTGCTTACTTTTTTCTTTTTCGTCGCCTCAACACTGTCTCCACTGTATTCGACTTCGAGCACGTATGTAGCTTCATTATGAAACGGAGGTTGCTTCGATGTAACGTTGCTCGCTGCGAGAGATTGTGCACTGCATTGTGACGTTGCTCATTATACCGATTTTGTTAATATTTCATGCGCTAATTTTTTTGAAGGTCACTTTGGTCAATATTCATTGACACTTGATTGATGTTTTTGGTTGTCTTTTAAAGTTTGCCTATTACATCAGCTGATGTCCTAGACAAATTTTCCCTTTCATGTCTGAGTCATATTTGAGTTCTTTTGTTTATATTCCTTGATTTTATGCGGTGAAGATACTGCATAAGGTGATTGAAAGCGGCTATCACACAGTCATCCATTGTTCTGTCTGTGCTCATATAACCGAATGCGCTGCTCTCATGGTGAAAAGCGCATAGTCGTTTGGCTGTTATTGTGTGACTACTAGTGCTCTTTTGTAATCCTCTAGAGGTTAGTAAGTTCCAAATATATTTAAAGTATTTCTTCTGCAGTTCCTTTTGAATATTTGTGGTTTTGTTTTTCTCGCATTTCTCATTTTCTTCTTTTTTTTAACTTGCACAAGTTAGTTTGTCAATAAAATCTTGATGTAGCAGTATTTCGACTTCGTGATCATTGGCACAGAGGCCTCCTTGTTAGGCCGCTTGCCATGAAACTGTCTATCCTTCACTGTAGAAAGATATGTCATTACTATTTTTGGTAGATTTGCTTCATACTCTACAAATTGCATACTAGATTGATATTTGTATACACGACAACCAATTTTGACTGAAATGCTAAGACTGATGAAGCCTTTGTTGAGAACTGTGTACCTACGTTACTGGACTATTTTTTCTCTGTTGCACTCAGTGCTGATGCCTTTAACCACGAGAAAAAAAAAGAGTTACAGGCAAGTGCGATGCCAGGACTGCTTCCTAGGACGTAACTACGAAAGTATTCGGCTGGCACTACCCCCCACTCCGCCGCACTGAAAATATTATGGTGCAGCCGGTAACATAGCAGGTCGCAGCTACTACAACAAAGGCAGGGACGGCGTCCGCGGATGGGTGTGCCCCCCAAAATTATGATCCCGTTGACGCCTTCAGAACCGCTGAGTTAATGCCTTAGGGGTGCAAAAAATGTCTTCTGCTTATTTGTACCCATAAGGCATTAGCTTACATTCTGAGGGTGATAACCAGATCAAAATTTTGGTGGGCGCGCCCCGTTCCCGAGCACGATTCCTGCTTCTTTTTCAGACTACGGCTAACGTTTCAGGAACAGCTTTTTGATGACGTCTTTGGTAAGTCTTTAAACGGATTCAGAAATCCCGGTAAATGGGATTATTGGAGGCTCCCCCAAGCCGTCGAAAAGACCAGCTTTTTGATGACGTCTTTGGTAAGTCCTTAAACGGATTCAGAAATCCCGGTAAATGGGATTATTGGAGGCTCCCCCAAGCCATCGAAAAGACCAGCTTTTTGATGACGTTTCAAAGACGTTCAGGAAACGTCTCGTATATGTGCAACAAGACGGACATTAGACGAGATATACGACGTCTTCTAGACCAAAACTTCTTACGCGTGCCGTCTCTGAGACGTCGTTAACGTCTCGGATATCCGTCTCGAAGACGTCTTAAATCCTTTGTGTGCTAGCTGGGTGTCTGTATGTTCTTCTTCTATTTTCCTTTTCTGAGGGCTCGCGGTCGCGGGTGCGCTGGCCGGGGTTAGGCTCTCCTTCATTGCATGGTTAATTTTGTGTGTTATTCTGTGTTCGTGTTGTTCAGTGTCATTGTCCTTTGTTTGTGTTCGTGTGTGTTCGCGTGCTGTTAATCGTTATTGTCCTTTCGTTTATATTTAATTCGATCCTTGATTCGGTCCTGCATTATTTGTTTTAACGTGTTTATTAAATCACCATGCACGGAGAGTTGCGCCTAATGTTCTCCTATTTCGCCGCGTGCGGCGGTTCGCGCTGCCCTGCCTCGAGATGGGCCGTGGGCTGACGCGCGCGGCAACGCGGCGATGCATGGCTGAGATAGCGAGCGCGCGGACGCGACGACCTCATTCTCTGCTCGTTGAGTGCTCGAACCCACTGCAGGGGGTTGCTAGCGGCGATACCGCTGCTAACAGTAGTAGTAATTAGTAGAAGTACCCCTACATTTTGGCGCCCAACTAATACCCTAGTTACACGGGCACGCTAACCTCAGTTTCGACAAGCCTCAGTTAACCGGAGCAAACTACAGTTAGTGCTAACCGCAGTTGACACATGTTACACGTTAAAAGCTGTTCTCGGTTTCGGGCAGTGAAGGTGGTCACGTGATACTAAGCTCCACGAATAAAAATAGAAAGTTTGATCCGCTTTACACAACTATCCTGGCAAGTAAAATGAATTTACTTCAAAATAAATCCTTTTCGTTAACATCTGAAGTCACCGATGACATTGCTACATATGCCTTCACGATATTCGGCATAAGTTAGGGATGGATTTGCAACAATGGGCAAAGTCACATCGTGGTCGTTGTGAAAGCCAAGCCAATCTGTCGGTTTTTACGTGTATACGTTTGGCGTGTGTGGTTTGTTTCGGTGGAGTGTTTCGCGTTATTGTTCCCGTTAAGTGTAGCTTTTCCTTTATTTTGCAGTTTTTTTCATTATCTTTATTTCGTTTCTCCCCTTTGCTTTGACATGAACTGTTCGACGTCGTTGAGCAAGACGTGCGTGGTTTGTTTTGGTGGAGTGGTTCGCGTTTCTCTGATAGGTTTCCGTGAAGTGTAGCTTTTCTTTTATCGTACAGTATTTTTTTTCCGATTTCGTTCCCCACCCTTGTGCTCACGGAACTGTGCGATGTCTTTGAGCAAGACTGCGCCCTGCGGGGACGAGGACCTCGACCAGCTCTTTCTTGTTTTGGCCACCCAGCAAACAGCCCTGCGCCAGACGGAGTTGCAAATACTTCGTCTGCAAGAAGAGCTCGAGGCACTCGACGACGACATCACAAACGAAGAAAGGCGGTGTCGCGTACTCGCGGCCACGGCTGCGCGCTTGTGCTTTCGTGAGCGTGATGTGTGGTCGTATCTGAGGGCGCAGTCTTGGTACGAAGAGAATCTCCCCCGCTTTCCGGACAGTGTCTTCAGGGAGAACTTCAGACTTGACCGGAACACGTTTCGCTACATTTCTAGCGTGTGTGCGTCCATGGAACGGCAAGATACGAACATGCGAAAAGCAATACCACTGGCCAAGCGTATCGCCATTGCACTGTATCGGCTGGCCACATCTGCCGAAGACAGAACCGTGGCCAATCTATTTGGCGTCAGCCGTTCCTCTGTTAATATCATATTCAGAGAATTTTGCAGTGTAGTTGTGCGGCGCCTAGAACCGCGTTTCGTGCTGTTCCCAACGCCTCGAGGACTGGAGGAGCACTTACGTCAGTTCGCCGCTGTCGCGGGGTTACCTCAAGGTTTTGGCGCACTCGATGGTTGCCACGTAGAAGTTTGCCCTCCAAAGGAACATGCCACCGATTATTTCAACTATAAGGGGTGGTATAGCGTTAACCTACTTGCCGTCGTTGACCACCACTATAAATTCATGTACACGAATGTTGGTTCACCAGGCCGCATTCATGATGCAGCTGTGTTCGAGCGGTCGCGTTTGCCAGCTGTCATGAGCAGCGATTTGTTCAAGCAAGGCAAAGTCATTGAAGGCGTGGCGGTTGGACCTGTTGTGCTGGCCGATCAGGCATTGCCGCTGCAACCTCACTTAATGAAGCCATTTCCTAGGCCAGGGCCTGTTGGATCGTTGTCCCAAATTTTTAATTATAGGCTTTCAAGCGCAAGGCGCATAGTTGAAAACGCCTTCGGGCGCCTGAAAGCACGTTTCAGAATTCTTCATAAAGGCCTGGAATGCGACATTGACAATGTGAATACTGTCATCTGTGCTTGTTGTGTCTTGCACAACATCTGCGAAGAACTCAGTGACCACTGCGATGCAACTTGGGTTGAAGCTGTGCGCAGTGAAGACGTAAGGCAGTCTCAACCATTGTGTGAAAGTAATCGCAGTGAGCCACTAGGAGTGGATGTGAGAAATGCCCTTGCAAAGCACCTGGCTGCTAGTGGCACCACCTCAGCTGTGTGACCTGCTGCCCTCTTTAAGTGACCCCTCTAGGCAGTGACAATTTCGTTTTCTTTTTTGTGTCCTGTAAAATATTCATTTGACAGTTTACAGTGTATGTTTAGGAAGGTTTGTTAGGAGTGTGACACTTGGCCACAGTCTACTGTTGTAATCCATAGTATAAATACACCCAGGAGTACTTGAATCATATAAAATACTTTAGCAATAAAATGGAAAGGGATGAGCATAAAATTACAGATCAGAATACAGAAGGTAGATCAGAGGGCAAAGAGGGGTACTAGATATACTGCTTCACATAAAGCAAGGCAGTCACAGCCAGTGTGTGCGACCGTCTTTGTGAACCGCTAAGAGTAGAAGTCAGGCATGCACTTGCAAAGCACCTTGCTGTTCGCGGCACAGCCGTAGCTGTGCGACTTGCACACTTTTCAGAGCCCCAGCTAGCTAGGCACGATAATTTTATGTACTTTTTGTGTTCTGTTAAATTTTAATTTCCTTCTTGAAATAGAATATGAAGGGATACAGAAATTATGTGTGGAGATTTGTACCATCTATACACACTCAACCATGATTCATGCTTCGAGGGGTTAATTTTATGGATTTTTACTTGTGTTCACGAAGTTTTGCTTCTTCAATTAGAGCGGTCAACCATTCTAACGCAGTGCAAGTATACGAAATACTTGAAACATATACTTTAGCAATGAAATGCTAAGCACAATGGTATAATAAACAGGGGTACCGAGTGTGCTAGTTGACATTAAGCAAAAGAAATGGACCTGAGCCAGGCATGGAGTTCGTAAACTGGTGGTCAGTTTGAGCAATGGAATGGATACCAAGGGGGAGAAAACATAGATGTGGATAGCAGCAAGTTAGATGGTAGTGATGAAATTGTCCTACCCATGATAGGGTACATTTGAGGCCACTTGGAGAGGCCTTCACCCTGCATTGGACATAAAACGGGCCAATCATGATGAAATGTGCTGTGCCATTTTATTCATGGCTGATTTATGGGGTTTTATGTCTCAAAACCATGCTACGATTATGAGAGACGCCGTAGTGCAGGGTTCCAGAAATTGTCCTCCTGGTGTTCTTTGAGTGCACTGACATCGCACAGTATGCGGGCCTCAACATTATGCCTCCACTGAAATGCGGTAGCTGTGGCACAGCTGGGATTCAATCCCTAGGTCTTCACATAAGCAGCCATGCGCCATAGCCGCTAGACCACTGTGGTGTGCTGCACCAATCTGTCTACATGTTTATAATAAGTAGAAGCTATGGGTCAGGAGGTGGTTCACTATTTACACTACTGTGTGTTTAAATGCTTGTTTGCGTCGTTTTAGCCTCTCATGGTGATGTGCCAATTATGCAAAGCTCAATTCAGTTCACTGAGGATTTATTACGTCCTTCAAAATAGGACTTCAGGACAACCAGTATATCTTTCTGGGTGTCGTTTGATTCCTTCTGAAGTTGCAGCATTTGTTGCTGCATAGCAAGCCTTTGCTGGGCCATGCTTGCGCAACGCTCCTCGGCCTGCTTCTGCAGCTCCATGATCTCCTGCAGCGCTGTAGATGGCCTCTTGCGCTTCCTGCTGGTGCCACGGTCTTTCGGTATTGAGGTGTCCGAGCTCCCGGCAGCAGGAGTGCCACCTTCATCCTGAAGGCTGCTTGTGCTGGTGTCCTCTGCACCGGCAGAATCTTCAGCGAGCGCTTCATTAAATTCTGCCAGAACATGGACACCTTCTGGTGTCTCATTAACATCTGGCACCTGTGTGTGACAAGAAAAAGAAAACAAACGTGTTTATCCTAAGTGTACTGACACAAATATCCAAACAAGGGAAGCTTTCTTTCATAACACCTACTTTTGCAATGGAATGGTCACCTTCTATACACACAGACGAGATTGTAGGTAAACATGATTTCTTCATGTACACTAGGTACTTGCACATTTAGCGAATGTGTGAATTATGGGTGTGGTAGCTCATTGTAGACTTTATTGTGCTGAACCATATTTCTCTGTCTCTGATTATGTGAAGATGCTTTAAATATGAAAGAAAATGCTCTCTTGCAGTTCACTTGAAACAGAAAAGTGCTGCACTTGTAAAAAAAAAAGCAGATCTGAAGCACAAGCCATACTAAATGGATTCATTTGCTCCAGATGGCAGAGGACAATTACATTCATTTCATCTATTACCGCATGGCCATTATAAAAATGTAACTAAGCCCTGACCTAAGAAACTTCAAACTTGCTGTAAGATGTTCTGCCTACAGCTTTTTCTCATGAAATGCGAAAGTGGCCATTGTTCTTGTGTCAACCAACACAAATGATACGAATGATCACATGATATCAAGCGTGCTTGTCTCATTCACTTGGTATATACCAAAACTTTCATGTCTGGGTAAGAATATGTGACTTAACATGACTGATAGGATAGGATATCAATGGCTCGACATGCTTGTTGAAGTTGCAGTATGTGACACATGATGGAATGCTATCCTTTACACTACAAGCTGTGTCGCAATCTTCACGCCACATACCTCCAAAGAGTGTGATTGCATTCCTGCAACAGCTCATGATTGTACACTGCATGACATTCATAAAAGTATTGTGCTCCTTAGTAATACTTTGTGAAAGTTCGTAGTGTGTGTTTTGATGTTTTACAGTGCAATTTTGATTAACATGTGTTGACATTCCTACTACAATTTTATGTAGCAACTTATCTCTGTAACGTACATCACCCTTTGAAGCAGTTTAAATAAACATATGTGCTGCGACGTTCAACAATGTTTGAAGGACCAGTTGTTGCACATCACATTATGCACAATGTTATGGCATAAGGGAATGGTGGAAGGGCTGAAAAAGGAAGCTAGCTGTCCGCAGTAAAGCACGTTTTCAGGTATGGCTATAAAATGCACTATAGTACACTAGTTCACTTCCATATGCAAATAAACTACTGGGATTATAGATGCAAGGAGCCGTACTTGTTCTTGTCGGATTCAGTATATACACTGACAGAAAAGTATTCTCTTGCGTATCCAGGACAGAACAATGTAGCGACGCTTCCACAATATTTATTTACTGCCTTTCAGGTACCGTAAGCAAGTGCTACATGGAGGTCTAACTGCGAAAATGGATTACATATATTCAATATGTCCAACATGAAAGAATTAGGCAACAATTTATTGTACTTATTGCAAAATTTAATTTTCCTAAAAGGAACATTTAAGTACCCCGTATGGGCACTAAAAAGCTGCATTTGTAATACCTATAAAATGCACCCACTGCTCTTCCATCTGTGTTTGCACTAACTGGCACACACCATATATTCACTGCCACTGTGACCCATCTGCACTCATGTTTATGCACATTCAATTGCACAGTCATTCACTTATATCTTGAGCTTTGAGCGTGCTAATGAATCTGTATGCCAACCTGCCCTATGCGTAGAGATTTCATTATTGAAAATGGCAGTTACCTCCACGCTCTCCTCCACGAGGCTGCTGTCGTTGACAGGGAGGGTGCCCAAGAAGGAATGAAGCAGCCAATAATACGGCCACTCCACCCCTTTTGAGCCTGTTGTGGTGCCGCAACGTCTCAGCTTCCTAAAAGAAACTTTCCTTAGAGCATGAAATGCCACACAGCGTGCAAATGAACCTGTAGCACAACAAAACACCTTATTAAAATATAAAACTGTTCAGTATATTTATCAAAGTTAATACAATGTGAGACGGGCCGGCTCCGCATTAAGCAATCACGAGACCTTGCCCAATTACAACTGGCCACAGAAAGCATGTAAATGATGGCAGGCATTGCAACATACTAGCAGATTAGGCGTTTTCAGAATGTACACAATTACTACTGCAATTTAGCTCAGTGGGGTGGGAACTTATTGCATACGCTGATGACTGCTGCAGAGTATCTCTTGCTCTGGTCGGTGGACACGAGGTGGAATACATGACACAAGAACACAGGCAAAATTCGGAATACGCGCTTTGTGTGTGTGCGTACGCTTATGTGCTCCTTTGCTTGTCTTTTTTGAGCAACCAAGGACACTGTTTACGACAATCGTACGGACTCGGTGGCGCGCCATTCAGCAGCACTCGGACAGGTGTACATGAAATCAACACCGGCAGCTTTTATACTGTTGGCTGTGGCACCGAGGGTAAAGTGGGCATCGCAGCGTAGCGCGGCGAAAACGCACGCGCTCGCTTTCTAAACAAGGCAAAGGCGTTTTTTGCCTACCCTAAATTTATACGGGAGAAACGCTTTTACATAAGGTTGGGCTTACGCGTGCCGGTGGCAGCAGCAACAGCGCGAACCTTATCAGCAAACACGCTACCGCTACACAAATCACAACGTGATTAGTGAAAAAGCTGTCGTAGTTACCGATAGTGCTTGTTAAGGTTTTCGAGCTTCTGGCGCACCTGCTTCGACGTAAACGGCACTGCGCCTGCAGGCAGGCGCGCGTTCAAGTCCCGCGTCATGCTGTCGTAAACACGCGCGTTGCGCGTGTTAGAGCGCAGCGCAGCGAGATTGTCTTCCCAAAGGCGTATCAAAAGTTCTGTTGTAGAGACAGACCAGTTGACGCGCCTTTGGGAACACGTTTCGGCTTCCGCTGGTAGAGCCATGCCGCCTTCGACCGCCGTCGTGGGTGCCGCCATTTTGCCAGTTAGATGCCCCAACTGAGCTGGCCAACCTCAGTTCGGAGCAACCATGGTTAGGGGGTACCTGCAGTTAGGGTCGCCGTCTAACTGTAACTAACTATGGTTTGTGGGAAGTGAGGTTTGTCGAAACTGAGGTTAGCGTGCCCTTGTAACTAGGGTATAAGTGGGGCCAGAGGCCTAGCCCTTGGTCGCTCAAACGACGAGCAGGTTAATTCATGTTAACTCATGTTAATTTCGCCATGAATCTATCCATCGAGCTATCTATCTATCTATTTTCTCCGTCCGTTTCTTACGAGTTGCTATTATCGGAGACCGTCGGTTGGTTATGTCCAGCGTCGCATGCATGGGTTTCCTGTCTGTGCGGAATACTATGACAATATGAGAATATGTAGTCGTGCTAGTAGCTAACACATTTTACTATCTGTTATAAGAAAAACGGTTTGTTTAGGTGCTTACCGAATTATCGTCGGCGCGTTGATAACACACAGTACATAGACATCAGCATTTTGCCTCCATCGAGCATTTTGCCTCCATCAGCATTTTGCCTCCTATTTCGCCGCGTGCGGCGGTTCGCGCTGCCCTGCCTCGAGATGGGCCGTGGGCTGACGCGCGCGGCAACGCGGCGATGCATGGCTGAGATAGCGAGCGCGCGGACGCGACGACCTCATTCTCTGCTCGTTGAGTGCTCGAACCCACTGCAGGGGGTTCCTAGCGGCGATGCCGCTGCTAACAGTAGTAGTAATTAATAGCATCCTTTCCTTAACCATTTCATAATGACGTACTTGGTCTATGCAAACATGTCCACAATACCATGTTCGTGAGTGACTGCATACACTACATCATTAAAGATATGTGAACTATTTCCTTTGATGCCCTCACTACAGAGAATCCTCCTACCACCACCCAGGATGCCACAACTACTTGCTAGCGATTTGAAGAACTGCAAAACCTTTGGCTGCGCAACGACACCTCTGACTATCCCCTTCCTTTGCCTGCGATGTTGCACACGCTCATCCGTGACATTATTCATGAAGAGCTTGCAGCTTGGTGCTGTTCCTATGCTCAAGAAAGTAGCATCTTTTCTTTAATTGGCTTGTGTGACATCACCAAGCTGGAGATCATGCTAGCGTTGCATCTAATGTGCTCTGAGCCCTGCACATGCCAGGCCCCAACATTTGCAGACATGAATTGAAGCGCTCTCTTCAGCCATTACTGCCCATCTGCCAACATCAGGATACCATGTCCCTGTGGCTTTGCCGCCACAACCAGTGCATGTGCGGCCCCACTATTTCGCTCTGTGTCCTGGTCATCCCCTCTGTTGCTGTGGCTATCAACTGCACATCTCTTGGTTTTGCTGACATCAACAGGCTGAATCAGAGCGTGCGCCTGAGGTATGTGCAAGTATCTGTCCAGCGATATACTACCAGCAAGCACTGTACTGCTCTTTTTTTTTTTCACCGGCACAATCTGGGACTCTCATTGAAGTCATCTTTTTTCATCCAATATATTTTTACGCCCTGGAGCTCTGGCAACTGTGGTCGAATCGTCTCATCTATTTCACCGAAGTGCCGCATGCATGGAGGAAAGAAAAACTAGGAGAGGCCGTCACGTGACCTCGCTAGCTTCGGCAAGCCAACCTCCTCTGTCACTAGCTGTCACCGCTCCGAGGGCCTAGTACGCGGTGCATCTTGGGTAGGATTAGGCCCACAAGGTTGCCGGACCACTCGAGGTTGTTTGTTTGGCACCCGGTAACTTTTAGTGGCGCCTGCCGCATGCAGCAGCGTTCGCGGCATGGGCCCCGATGGAGGAAGGACAGCGAGAGGCCGACGAAAGGCGTGCGTGACCCGTGTTTATATAATTGATAAGGCGCCAATCACGCATGCCACTGTTGTCGATGGACTTGCCGGCGCTCTCGCGTGGAAAGCTGTGCAGAGCGTCGGACCGCGATCCATTTTTGTCACATTAAGGTTTGTGAAATCAGCTGTTGCGCCCTTTAACTGCGGTGTGTGTTTTCTAGCAAATTTTGGCCTCGCTGTTTCGCACTTACAGATGTTTTGAGGAACATCATATGTCGCGTTTCCATTTTGTCAGTCTCCGATGTGCGTCCTTCGTTTTGAGACAAATAAACAGCATTAGCCGGCTCGACACGCCGAGGTCGCCGCCGTTTATTCGAATTTACGGGCTGTTTTTTTAGCAGTGTGTGGTGCCACGTCCTTACGCTGTCGAAACGCTCCTCGGGCGTCCTGTCTCGTTACACATGTAAAGAAGCATTGGAACCTTGTAGTGGGCCGTCCTCTCCAGCGCCTTACAGTGGGGTTCGCTCTTCAGCGTTCTCTCTGTTGAAAAAGATGCCGCTCGTGCTCGAGGTCCGTGCCCGTTTGGACAAGACCGTTGCCGCACGGCTGCGTCTAGTTTCATCTAATAAGCGCCTTAACGTACAATACAGCCAGTGGACGGAATTAGTGCGTTATGTGAACTAGTCCATGGGCGTCGGCAGGACTTTGTTTTGGAGGCGGCGAAGCCTGTTATTATATTCACCCTCGCCCCTCGAATGCTTGGAGGGGTGGGGGGATGAGTGTAATAACAGCGGGACTCCACAGTGTCCGAAACACAATAAAGTAAGCAAGCAGGAGTGAAGAATGGGGACATCAGTGATAGAGTAAGAGTGTCTGGTGTGACATAAGTGCCCCTCTTGCACCCCCCTGCATTAGTCAGCATCTTTCGAATTCGATATTAGCCCTGCAACAGCTCCTCCAACATTGCGGTAGGGAATTTTCTTTCACCGCTGATGTGACACAACATTGGAACAGCCATTTCCATGATATATGCGAGCTGTTGGCTTGAAAACTGGATACACAGCACCAAAGGGAAAGCATGGAATTCATGTGGGCTTGTGGACTGATTGTCTAATTGCCACCATACTTGGATGCACATTCTTTACAGCACTGATTGTTTTGTTATTTATTGAACGCTCATTGCACGCTTCACACAGGTGCCAGCACGTCTCACACAAACACAGGAAGAAACAAGATAACTGGTTATATTGTAGACGGTAAAGCAGTAAAGAAAACTACAAGTATCACATAGAAAAAGCTAATCATGCTGCTGGCCCATGGCATCAGTATTAATGACCATATTTGAATGCTAGAGGACATATCTAAAATAACGTTATACAATAATGTTACATAACAAGCACCCCTAATACGTTCATGTAAATAAGACAGTAGGGCCAGGTATTCTTGTGTTGTAGCTGCATTTTTGCTTACAGAGACACTGTATCCAATCCTACCACTACAGGTCATAATATGTGTGCTGTAATCACAAACACTTGGAGGCTTTTGTGATGTTATTGGTTACAAAAATAGGCAAAAATATGCAACCAACTCAAAGGGGCAGCTGTAGGTCACAAAATTAAAGCTGAAAAAAAAAGAAGGTGCAGTGAAAGAACAAACAAAATCTGCAGCCATTAAACTACACTGGTTTTTGCCGCAAGTAAAAAGCAGACAGATAGCTTATGTTTTATTGCAAACCTAGAAAAATGTTAGCACTGTTCAAGCACAGCCAAAGCATTGCAACATTAAAAAGCAAACAGCTTTAGTAAGCTCTGATCCCCAAATGAATGTATATTTGACAGAGAATAAAAACAGTAACAAAGTTACACTTCATTTAATATATACACCAACTATTCATTGTCACAGCGCATGTACACCAAATCATAGAAGGCTATTGTAAAGAGAGTATGCTAAACCCAATGAATATTTTGGTAGTAAAACCATCGTGTTCCAGATGATGAAGAGACAAATTTAGCAAAGATCATGCTGAAGGATGTGCCGGAGTAAACATTGAAAATGCATTGCTGTCCTCTAGGTTACACTTGTCTCATGAATAAGGCATTGAGAGCATTCACAGAATGTCCACATCATTATACAGTATGCTCTAGTGATGCATAGTCATGGTTCATACAGTTTGCTTTGACGCCATGCAAAACAAATGCTTTAGCAGAATTTATGTGCAAGTGATTAAAGCTAGAACTTAAAGCAAAAGAAACATACTACAGTAAGGCATCCCATTTCTCCTCTGATGTGTGCACACTGTGCTCATGAGCTTGCCACGACGGCTCAGTGGTAGTATTGTTTTATGAGTGCAATGTCACAAGTTTGTTTTCTAGAAGTAGTCACATTCCCGAGAAGGAGAAATGCAAAAGTCATTGTGTGCCTCAGTTTATTTAGGCAGATGTTGAGGAACCACAACTATGACACTTAGAGCTCGTCTTTAGGATTTTGCTTGCTTGCGTGAGTAGTGGAGCACCTTTTACCTACAATGCTACGTGCCAATGACAGATTTGAAAACTTCATGCATCCTAACAAAGCTTTTTCAGTGCGCCCACAGGGCAAATGACCAAAATGGATGGTAGGTTTGCATTTGTACACATGAGGCACCGGCTTGGTTCACCATGAGGAAGCTGCACCTACTGACTGCCATCATGGCCCAGTGCTCTTAGAACGGTACAGTCATGTTCATAACAATCTCGTTTTAATTGCACTCCGTTAGTGATCCATGCAGTGTATGTTATCACTAAGACCAGTGGGTCCTTGCAGTGAATGCTAAAACCAGGAAGAGAATCAAGCAAAAAGGACCCTGTTTCTCGGCAAGAGGCTGCAGGCACTATGATTAACTTAGCTGCCAAACACAGTTGTGGCAACATTAAAAAAAGGCCAGTCTACTCTTTGGATGTGGAGTGAACAAGCTCTCCAATACATTGATGAGAAACTACTGCTTGCCGACTTGCTAAGAAACAAAAGCTTTTTTTTTACACTTTGCTTTCATTTAATAAAGTAATAGTGGCCTTTGAACCTTCATGTCAATCGTTTGTTCTCAGATAAAAATTTGGAGTAACTGAATAATTATCCAATGTTACCACAAAAATTCGCTACGTTATCTAGACTTAGTCCTTAAACTGTGTCAACTTTGTGTGCTTTTGCCCGATTCTTTTTTGACAGAGACTGTCTGTTGTCATTTCAGCAACATAGCCCAGTCTAACATCGAGGTACTTGTCTATGATTAGCCTCATAAGATGCAATGAGTGCCACTCATTCAGATGGTTTTCTAGCATGCGCTGATTCAGCACTTTAAAGAAGTCCTTTGCCAACAAGGGTTGTCATAGTGGCCACTGCAACTTTAGCTGCAAGCCTTTGGAAAGGTAGTGGCAAGCACACCAGCGCTCTACGCAGGTCTTTCTCATATTGTCGGTAGATGTTTAGGACATCAGATGAAGCATAGATGAGCCCGCCTAGTGTTTTTTTGCCAAATCAGGGAATGTGCAGGCATGGATGGGGAAGTTGATACCTTCAGCATTGAAACGAATTCATCACACTAAAGGCGAAGCAGTAAGCTGCAAGCTACAAACCCCGCTATGTGTACAACAATTACATCCTCAAGTCAGACACCCTTCCTGGGTCAGCAGAGTAGCCATGATCTAGCGAAATAGCTTCAGTAAGTTGTTCACTGCTTGCAGGGATTCTTACGCAGTGACATGAGCTCATTTTCTGGACAGAGTGGCTTTTTCCATCCTCCTTGCCTTGGGTGCCTTGAATTTAAGATATCAAATGCATTGTTAACATGTGTTATAAACTGTTCAGTTGGCAAGGAATTGTAAAATTTTGGTATTTTTATAGCTCTACATTCTCCAATAGCATCTGCTACTTACTGACTAAATGTTTGAGCTGCTAACGAGACTTTCATGGGTTGGTTTTTCCAATTGATGTGTGCCTGTCTAAGTTTGTTTGCCAGATGTAGGCTTTTGTGTTCTGGACTTAATGGACCTGATCAATGTGTTTCCGCAATATAAACTGTTGATTCGCATTGACAATAGCCTTTTTATCACACGAGGTGTTCCACAGCAGCTTCAGCAAATGACAAGGATCCGATAGGACAAGCACAGGCCTTTTAATAACTGGGTGGGGTAAAGAAGCATCCAACTCAGTCAGGTCCATCTTACAACCAAGGCTCCGCAGCAGTGATAAGTTTGCTGTAGCACCATCACAGATCAAACTATCAATATGTGCCTTTTTTGTGAGCGAAGCTAGCAGCCTGCAGCACCAGGTTACTTCGCTGTTCACTATCAAGGCCATCAACCAGAAAGTAGCCAATTGGTAGCTCCATCTGCCATCGATTGCAACAAGCATTAAAACAAATGCATCTTTGGCAACTGGAAACGCCCAAGTCAACACATCCATGCATCTTCTTCCATCCTATTCCACATGCCTTCGTATAGCCATCTCATCCACAACTAGATTGCATAATGTGGAGTATGTAACCATTTTGTGAATTTTCGTTTACCTTCATGGACAATGCAGTCAGTGCCTCCTTTGAAAAACCAGCAGCCCCATCAATTGATTGATACCATTTGCATAGTGTCCTTGGATGCCGAAGGCATATGTCAAACACAGCTCGCCCGTATTGACAGGCTCTTGGAGAATAAAAGTGCAGTGTCAGCACAAGTGCCCTGAGCTCTGGTGAGTAAGTGAGTGAAGATGTCTCGCCAGACATACATGCCAGTTGGCGCTCGAGCAAGTTGTTTTTCACCCCACCAAGACTCTACAGCGTAGCGACATCCTCATTTCCTAGAATTGTATTCCCAACTAAATCATTAATGACGTCTTGGAGGTGGACAGCCTTTTGAAGGAGCCGGCAACGGGCTTGCTGCAGTCTCTTGATCTTCTTCTTGGTCGTCGCTTGCAAATTTGAATGGCACCTTGCTCCACACCTAAGAAAGGCTTTTTCAGGTGTGTCCTCTGCTAGCTGCGGCTGCAACAGATGTACAAATATGGGTGCCAGGGCAAACACCATGACACAAATCACATACCCAGAACAAGCTAGGAAGGTGATGTTCCTTGAGGTGTTACTTTGCTCAAAAAGATTTCTGTTTACACCTTTGTGAAGCTAAAAATTACAACAACATAAAAACTGCCATGCATAGGATCCTACTAGTGCAAGCCGGATTTAAGCATTTATTTGTTACTTTATTTACAAAACACTGCAAGCTCATTTGGGCCCAAGCAGGAGAAGTACAAAGCACAGAAAAGGTCAGTGCTGCGTGGTTTAATGTGGGGTGCTTCACAGCCTCTGTTAGGTTTTACTCAACAAAAGATAAGCATATGCACTTACACAAAAGACCAGTTTTGTTTTGCACGTATCATGGCTCATCATGACTGGTCAAAAAAATACAGGGCATAAAATGTTGTGAAAAGCCTGTGGGTTATATTTGATTTTGTCAATTAGATGAAAAAGAGAAACTGAGAAAAAAAACATTCGTCGCACATTGGTGCTTCACCAGACATTGAGCAAACTTGTATTGCTGTGAATGAAAGTTGATATATTCAGCTATTAATTACACTACCTCCATGACCACATTGTACACATGCATTCTCTCATTACTATGATTCAGTTATAAAACAAATGGCATACAGATAATTGCTACTTGACCTACATTAACTCAGAAAACAAGCTTGCAAAAATTGTAGTGGCCAAGTAATGGTCTTACCATTGGCCTGATTTAAAATTTAATGCCAGTAAGGACAAACAAGCAAGAAAATTATTCTAGTGCCCCAAAAATGATAATTGATCAATATTGCCAGTGTAGCATGTTATCAAATTTATTACCGTAGTTAATGGTACAGGCTAGCAAAGGAATTATTTACATACTTGATGATGGGCCATGGCTTAATTATAGTTCTGACAACGATTGGCTATTTCTTTTAAAGATATGAGAGCTAGGTACCTCTCATAACAATGCTCAGCTGCACTGTTTCATTTTCCCTTTCTTGTACTTCACCTAGATTGCCTAAAACAAGGTTATGATGTAGAAGATGTGGCTTTCATTCAATTCATTCACCGTCGCTCAGTTTCGTGAGGTTTTAAAACAATTGAACACTCATCTTGCACGTCTCGATCGTCTGTGTAGAAAAATGGCAGCTGTACTCAACTTTTTTTTTTACTATTAGGTATTTTAAATCTGTCAATATTACAATACGAAATACCTGTGCAAATGGCTCACACGCATATGTAAAATAACTTCTTTAAATGTGAGGTCCATAATCACAGCGAAACGCTTAATAAGCAAGCCTTGTGATCATTAATACAGGCAAACATACCGGTTCGTACTGGACTTGGGAAGGCTCATCAGCAACGTCTTCGGATGTAGCATCAGCAGATGTAGCAGCACCTTTGCCGGTACATTTCTTCAACATGTTAATATATAGCACGCGTGCTGGCGCCACTGCTTTTCAAGTAACCCTTAACGCGAAGAATTGCCGTCGCATATGTGTCTTGGTTTCCTTCAGACATTTGCACGACGAAAGGCTTCCCCATTTCGATGCTGGAGAGCACACCAAAACGCGACGAGTCGTCTTCGATGCGGTGCTGGTTGTTGGGCGCAGAGCCGCTCACTAAGCAGACAGCTTCGTTCGCTGCAACCCAGTGTCCGCGGCGGCGAGCCGCGTTCAGTAGTACTGTAGTAGTTATGCATTTCCCGGCTGACATTACACAGACTCGGCAGCGTCAGACGTTCGAACCTTCGACAACCTCGGCCGGCGCGTTGCCTCGGCGTGCGCGTTTGTCACGCCGCATATGCTCCGTGCAGAAACCTACGCCTGCCTACGTCGCCTCCGCAGCAGACGCATCAAAAGCGAAACTCCCCAGTCGACTAAATCGACCGCTTGCCTATCACGTGAGGGCCTATTTCCCATGATTCTTTCATTTAAATTTTTTATGACTAGGCTTCAAGATTGTCACGTGACGCCCCCTCCTAGTTTTTCTTTCCTCCATGGCCGCATGCATCAAGCACCATTTAAAAGACAACTTCAAACTGCCATCCACATACCAACAACTTGACAATGTTTTTATTGCACCCTTTAAAGGGGCACTGACACCAAAATTTCGCTGCTAAGGTAGCCTGCGGGGTCGATTTTCGTGGACATACACGTCATCTACCAAATCTCAATGGCGAACACAGCTCTGAAGGTAATTTAAATGAATATTGAAGTTCGCATGCGCAATCGAGCGCTAGAGGCCGTACATCGCGACATCGACAACAGCAAAGGTGACCTGAAGGAGACACCCCCCCCCCACTTCCGCGACGTCACCATGGCAGCTGAGCTCCAAGAGTGCAGCTAGCAATGATGATGTCATAGCCGCCATTGCTTATTCACTGCGGCTGCGTCAGTAGAGTGCCGGCGACACCAGACCTCAAGACAATAGCTGCCACCGAACGACGATGACAGCAACAGCGACAACACGCAGGGCGTGAGACAGGCGAAAGAAAACGAGCACATGGCAGTTGTCGTGCGGAAATGCATCACAGTTATGGGTGGTCACGTGGTCGAACTTGTTTACTCCATTGCGAGCGCCAGATTGCGCCAGTTGCACCCGGCGCCTTGTCGTTTTTTGAGCCCTCCCAAACCAAAACTGAAACTAGTGGGTAATAAACAGGCCGTAAATAATTACCTGACACGCGCAGGAGCAAATGATGTGCCGTGCTATGGCTAACAGATCCTCAGCTATGTATTGCAGCAAAAAACATCAGCCGAAAATTTTCGTGTCAGCGCCCCTTTAAGACATGGTTGCAGGGCACATCCATTCCAATCGCATGACTTTCAGTGCAATCATGCCACTTGTCGCATTCATCTCTCACAAGGCTATGCAGTGCACCACGAGATCCTTCCCCCTTCTCATTTATGGCCACTCGCCAAGTTTCAGTCTGGAAGGATTATTCGCTAGTGTAAGGTCATGCGGCATCGCACTAGTGAAGACCACGTTTACATTGGTTACTGCCCGACTGATTCCAGACGGAGAGATAACCTGACAGAGAAGCCTATCTTTTTCTCTCTCTACACTTTCGCTAGCTTCTCTTCGCTGTTCTAGGTTCTGTAGTAAGTGTTCTTTCCTATTTTTCGTACCGTTTCTTTCTCTTTGGGATTTTTTTTCGCTACCTGAGAATTGTAGCATCGTGGTTTTCTTTTTCGTTAGTTCAACTGGGTTTGGTTCTTGTGCTGCGCGACTGTTTTTGTCTGTTTGTCTCTTTTGTTGTGTTTTTCTGCCGCGCTGATTTGGCGGCCGATGTCTGTGTGTCCGGAGCGGGGCGGCGTCGGCGGCGAGGCTGCGGACAGAGCCGTGGTCGCGGCACTTGGGGCGGCCAGGAAGTCGACAGGGTCGACGGCACGTGAGACCTGCCGCGGCCGGCGTCCAGGGTTCGTGTGAAGATGCCGTGGCGCGCGCCTGCTTCATCGGACACTTGAGAGATTTGCCGCGGTTGTATTGTCGCGTTTGTTTCCTTGTTTTTGTTTTCGTTTGGAGTTCGCGGATTTTATTTTGTATTGGCACCGTCGGTATTGTTCTTTAGGGGGGCTTTTAAGGAGGGAGGGATGTGGGGACCTGGTCCCGCGCGACGCCATGTTTTGCTAGGAATGTCACCGCATCTCTCTCTCCCAGCTGGACAGAGCGGCGGCCGCCCGCTCGGGGGGGGGGGGGCGTCCGCTCCGCCACATGTGGTCATAACTAGTTTCCCATTGGTCAGTTACTAATTTCGAGCGTTTGCGCGTTTCGGGTTTTGGTGATGCCCGGGAGAACTTGCTGTGGCTTGAAGATGTTCGCACGTACTTTTGTGACCCTCCGGCCGACCGGGCCTTCGGTCGGATGGCGTGCCTCTGGAAGCCCCAGCGACCACGGCGGCGACCTGCGACCGACGCCCATGTCTGTATGTTCTTCTATTTTCCTTTTCTGGGGGCTCGCGGTCGCGGGTACGCTGGCCGTGGTTAGGCTCTTCTCCCTTGCATGGTTATTTTTGTTTGTGTTCGTGTGTGTCCGCGTGTTGTTAATCGCTATTGTTATCCCTTCGTTTATGTTTAATTCGATCCTTACTCGGCCTTGTTATAATTTGTACTATTTTAACCGTTTATTAAATTACCATGCTGGGGGAGTGACGCCTAATGTTCTCCTCTTTCGCCGCGTGCGACGGTTCGTGCTGCCCTGCCTCGAGTCGGGCCGCGGGCCGAAGCGCGCGGCAGCGCGGCGATGCATGGCTGAGATAGCGAGCGCGCGGACGCGACGACCTCATTCTCTGCTCGTTGAGTGCTCGAACCCACTGCAGGGGGTTGCTAGCGGCGATGCCGCTGCTAGCAGTAGTAGTATTAGTAGAATAACCCCTACAGTACACATCAATTAAGCTGATTGGATGCATTAACATGAAGGAGGGCCAGTAGGCATTAGCAGAAGGAAACAGGTGCAAGTGCAAACAAGAGCACTGAAAAGTAAAATGCTGTTGATGCGCTGTGTTCAGGTATTTCCCTGCCAATGTGTTTTCATGTTCAGATTGAGTGTCCAACTCAACACTTGTTGACCCAGCAGCCTTAGCCCAGTTTATTATTTTACTATCATTGTGTTTGACCACACTCACCCTGGAAGAAAGCCGATGATATTCAAAAGCTTGCAGAGCACGTACAGAAAGCACCACTTGTGCCTGTTCATGAGGTGCGGCACCTTGCCGTTACTCTCAGCGGTGCAACAGTGACATCCTCTGGGCCACGACATACCGATTCAGAAAGTTGGGGAACGGTGGCAGAACTGGTTCATGATTTTCTTGCGCCCTGTCTGCTGACAGTGCTAGAGCTTGGTGCAAGCATGCAGGTTCTAAGTAGCACATGGACAGAGGCACCATTGAAGCACCAGTCATGCACTTTGCAGTGCCTTCATAAGATGTGTGTACTCTTCTGAAACCATTCATGCATGAAGTGTACGAACTGTGACATTTGCATGGACAGCATGCATTAAGCGGACAAAACACAATGCCTGCACCACTGAATTTGAACTACAGAATTTCTGAGTTTCTCGGGTACTGCCATGAACTAGTTGAGCGGTGCAGGCAAATCGAACAGACCTAGAAGATTTAAGTGCGCTCACTTTTGCCAGGCAGCGGAAGCAACTGTTTTTACGCTTTCAATATACACTGAAAGCAGGAGGCCAGAAATTTGAACATGCTTTTGTGGTTTGGGAACTGGCATTCGGAATTGGTGAGCTTGAACTGTCCACTGAGAACCGAGTATGTATGTTAGGAAATAGACAAATTTCCCCTCCTTAAATCCATTTCCTTGTGCTTTATGTACCACAGCACGGAAAATAAGTAATGAACTATGTTTAAAGCATCTTTAGCAAAAAAAAAAAGAGAGAAACATGACAGGTTTGTAGTGGTCAAATGCTTTTATTCTGAACACAAGTAGAAAAAGATACATCAAGCGGCAAGGAAAGGTCTGTTGTGTTGGTTGCAAGACTGGCATGTGCAATAACTGCACATGCCAGTCTGGCACGACTTGCACGATTGCCAGACTGGCACGATTGCAATAATGCAGGTTTTTGCCCATGACTTGAGTTGCATGTGAAGAATTATGACTACACATTACAGATGTCTCATAATTGCACGGTTCGCACAGCCCCTTGAAATCCTTTAATATCCTTGATTTTAGCAATATAAGTTCAACGGCCCTTGAAACTCCTTGAATACCCGTGAGCTCTTCTTAACCCTTGAAAATGCCGTGGTATTTTCTCCGCAAGAGGCAATTAACGATGTACCTCTCTAAGTCACGCTGATTTTAAAGGCATTTTCGCTAACGAATGATCATGAAAACAAGCTGTGTTGACTAAAGGACGTCAGGAAGTTTCAGTTTTAAATTACACAGCCTTATGTCGTCTGACAACTAATATTGATCGGAAATCCAATCCAAACGGACAGAAAGTTGAGCGAGTTGGTAACATTCCATAATCAAAAGAAGAGGCTGTTTGTCTTCTTTCTTTTTCGCCTCTGTGCTGTGCATCAGTTGCTAGTCGGCGTTCGTGGTGTTCACTTCTCTTCTTGTGTCCGTGTCCTGCACGCCTCTTCTTTTGATTATCCAATCCAAGGCGTATCGTTCGGTTGGGCTACGGTCCCTAAACTGGCTAGTCTGCCTCTGCCGTCTCTGCGCCGTTAATGCATGCGCAGGCAGTGCTGCTATCATCAGAGGAGAAGACAAAGCTCCAAAAAACTCTGAAGTGCTTCCTGTGCGGTATCTTATAAGGGTTCCAAAAGTGGACTGGTCCACTTGCCCGCGCGTGAATGGGTAAAACCGCGCCTGCATCAGCAAAGGAGCGATTGTGACCAATCAGGCGAGGCCAAAAGAGCCGGTCCACTTCGGGAACCGTTGTAAGATATCGTCCCTGGAGTCAGTGGATCGCTTTTCAGAAGACGCCGAAGCAAGAAATGACATGACTTGTCTTGTCAAAGCCAACAGTTTCCGTCGTAAAGCTAAAGAAAAAGAGGCGGAGATAGCTGCTCTTGAAAAAGAAATTAGTGCGAAAGTAGAGCTCGTTTCTTAAGTCATGTGCAGGAATAAAATTACATTAACCCTCCTTGAATTCCTTTTTGCATCCTTGAAATCCTTGAAATATCCTTGAATTTTCAGCAAGATATTGTGTACGAACCCTGTAATTGAGTACTTTTTACTCAGCAACACTTGTTTTAAATCCAATTATGTGTAGCCAGTTGCATTAATGACAAGGAAATACAAGAAACCAAATTTGGAGGAAAGTACATAACACAACTGCAGTCATGCCAACTGTAGCATTGTGGTTGTATGCATTTAGAGGGGCACGCCAACTATGCAATCACAATTTTATGCACTGGGTTTTCGTACAAGTCGCCTTTCCCTGCAGCATGCACAAGCGCTATTAGTACTACTGAGCTGAGTTCTTAAAGGGCCCCTAAACAATCTCGAGGTCCAAAATTTGTTTTAAAGATATAACTGCACTCCTGTGCGATGTGAACATGCTACCGCGAGAATTTTGTGAATAGGTGCAATAATAAAGAAGTTGCACGGGTTTAAGTGGCCGCTTGCGTCGGTTTCGTTTTCTCGGTCGGCCTCCCCACCCTTCTCTGCCGAGGAGAGGGCAGGCGCGGCGCGCCGTCGTGACTCTGCCCACTTTTGACACGCGACATGACGTGAGCAATTGACGTTATTGACGCTTGTGCTCCAGTTCCGGTTGCTCCGGCCAGCGCTGCTCCGGTGCTCACGCCGGTGGGAGGGCCACAGGATCTGACATAGACCTAATTTCGACCAATCAACGAGCTGCAACTGCGCAAAGTTGTTCGCGGTAGAACGTGACGACACCTAGGATGCGTTAATTCGACGAAAAGCCAGCACTGCAGGACACGGACAAGAGAGAACACACGCATACGCACCAACGCCGGACTAACAACCAAAATTTATTGAAGCAACCACGAGCTTTTATACATACATGCTGCGCAAGCGCCTGAGCTATGACATGGAGACTAGACTACCTGATAGTCAGGTACCGATAAAAAAGCGCCACTCTTTTTCATTGATAGCCACAGAAAGGTTCGCTGATGCAAGTCTGGCCATTCGTTTTGATAAAAAACGCCTCGAGCAGTTCGCGTGCAATTGCTTCCTCTGCCTAGAATGCTGGTCTGGCGGAATAAAGGCATGCAACCATCACAATCTTTTACATGGAGAGCTAGATTGCTCCCTGTGCCCGATCTTGCATGCGTGCGCTGCAAGATCGGGCACAGGGAATTTTTGTGAATGTCATGATTTTATCCTACTTGGACATGACGCGGCGACAATCCATGACACGTGCACATGCACGAATCCTATATATGTGTGTAATGACCAATAAACCATTCAGTTGCGAGTCAGCGCTTGTTGTGTGCGTCGCTTCTTCTGTCAGTCTTCGTGTTTTTTGTGCGCTGTTACCTTGAGATGAACCGATACCAACTCGCCCAAGTTGCCGCCTTACTAAAATTTTGATTGTTAGTCCGGTGTTGGTGCGTATGCGTGTGTTCTCTCTTGTCCGTGTCCTGCAGTGCTGGCTTTTCGTCGAATTAAGCATGAACCAACCAGCCCAGCTCTTTACTCACCTAGGATGCGAGCGCGGCTGGTCAATGGCAGGAAAGAGGCGCGGGAATTGTTTTTTGAAATACGGCGTCTGTGTGGCGCGCATTGCTGTCATATTCACAGAATGCGATCGTCTCAACCTTCTCTATGATTGAGTTAGCTTGTTTGGGCGGCTTAAAAAAAGTAGGAGCCTGTTTAGTGGCCCTTTAAAGAAGCAAGGGAAGACAAATGGCAAGATAAGCAGTTAGCAATGGACAACAGCAGGCCTGCAGTGAGAGTTAAATGGGCCCTGCCACACCTTTGAACATTGTAAAATATGTGGCCAACTGAACAGCCGACACAGACTTAAAGGACCAAACCGACGTTTATTAGCGTCTGCATGAGCCCAGAACATAAGAAGAATGATGACTCGTCGTCTTCTTCGAACGAGCTCACCAGCTCGCTCGCCTGCAGTTTTTCTTCTTCTTCTTATGCGATGAGCGCGGGAAATTCAACATTCCCGGCCGCGCAGTGGTGTCATGCCTGTAGTTCTAGCGGGTACAGTCTTTGTATTGCCCTCGTAGTCACAAGGCCGTCTTGTCGTTTTATCTTGCACGAGCGAACGTGACCATCGTCTCCTTCGTAGACTTCGATCACCCTTGCGAGTTGCCACCTTTGACGTGGAAGGTTCTCAGCATGTACGAGTACAACATCGCCTTCCTTAACTTTCTTCGCACTCCCTTTGTCGCAGAAGTGCGCTGATCTTAGTTGGAGCAAGTACTCTTTGGTCCATCGCTTCCAAAAGTTTTCTGTCAGGCGCCTTCTGTACTGAAGTCTCCGGGTGGCCTCCTTACGCGTCGAGATCTCCGTTTCCTCGATGCTGCCTTGTGGTATCACCGTGAATCTTCGGCCAATTAACAGATCAGCCGGCGTCAAAGTGCACGGTTGGCCGTCTTCGCATTCAATAAATGTGAGAGGTCTTGAATTGACGACGGCTTCAACTTCCGCGATCACCGTCATAAGCTCTTCGGAATCGAGGCAGGCTCTTCGGAGAATCGTGCGAAGCGGTGTCTTCACAGTTCTTACTAACCGCTCCCACCATCCACCCCACCAAGGAGCGTTGGGCACAATAAACTTCCATTTTATGCCTTTACTGGTCAGGTGTCCGGCGATATCTTCTTGTAACGGCATGCTGTAAAGCTTTCGCAAGTCCCCTGACGTTTTCTTAAAGGCCTTCGCATTATCTGAATAAATGACCTGGGGAAGTCCCCTTCTGGCACAAAAGCGACGTAAGGCCATCAAGAATGCCTCAGATGTCATGCTGGACACAAGTTCTAGGTGGATCGCTCTTGAAGTTGCACACGTGAATAGAGCGATGTAGTTTTTCGTCTCTCCTAACGGTGTTTTCACGAAGAGAGGTCCCACGAAATCTGCTCCAACCACTTCGAATGCGTGCGTTGGTGTCACGCGATGCTCTCCGAGAGGAGCTATGGGAGCGTTTCCTGGGGCAACGGTATATCGTTTGCACAAGTAACATTCTCTCGTTACTTTCTTGACTAGGCTTCGTGCTTTGCACACCCAGAAGCGCTCTCGTAACTGAGTAAGGGTATCACGCACGCCTCCGTGTAGAACTTCGCAGTGGGCTCGGATTGCTAGTAGCCTTGAAAAGTGATGATCACTTGTCAGTATAATCGGGTGCTTAACACCTTCAGGAGATTCCATCCGCATCAAGCGCCCACCAACCCGAAGTATCCGATTTTCGTCTTGGAATGGGTTGAGGCCTGCGATAGACGACGTTTTGCCTATAGAACGCTCTTCTGCGAGAGCTTTGATTTCTGCGCTGAAAAATGTGTCTTGTACGTGTCGAATCCAGTACTACTCCGCCCTCGATAGCTCCTCTGCAGTGAGAGGACCAGTTTTTTTGTCGTAGCCTTGATGCTTGTAGCCGTGGACGAACCTCTGCACCCATGCTGTAACTCTCAGAAGCTTGTCAAGTCTACTGTAGCGCTCCACTACAAGTAGAGGAGGCGAGGCTTGAGTGGTAAGGGATACTTGAACGATGACTTTCTCCCAATTCACGAGTTCGTCATCCGCTGTTCGCACTGGTTGTGATGCCCACATGTGTTCCGGTTCTTGAAGCCAGCTAGGCCCATGCCACCACAATGGGCTCTTAGCTACCTGGTCGACACATACTCCTCGTGTCAGCAGGTCTGCAGGGTTGTCGTTACCAGGGCAATACTTCCAAGCGGAAGGCTCGGTTCGCTCTTGTATTTCAGTGACTGTTGCGAACGAACTGTTTCCACTTCTGTGCATCCCCTTTAAGCCATGAAAGCGTTATTGTCGAATCCGTCCACATTGTGTAACGCAGCTGGAAGCGCGTAAGTGCGCAGGATATGAAAGTCATCAACCTTGCACCTATCAATGCCCCTAGAAGTTCTAGACGAGGCAAAGTTACCGTCTTGATGGGCGCAACACGTGACTTGGCGATTATTAAGTGCGGTTGTCTTGCTTTGTCAGCCACGACATAGGCCACTGCGCCGTACGCTAACGGACTTGCATCGCTAAAAACGTGCACTTCTAGTTCATGGGGCAGCTTCGCTCTGTTGCTGCTGACGTAGCGCGGAACCTTAATTGACTGAAGCTTTGTCAGCTGGTTCACCCAATCTTGCCATTCTTCTCGTAAATCTTGAGGCAAGCAATCGTCCCAGTTAATTCCGCGTGTCCAGATTCTCTGAAACAATATTCGTACGGACACCGTGTATGGCGCGACGAATCCCATCGGGTCGAACACCCTTGACGCTGCTTGTAGAACAAACCTTTTCGTGTCTTTTTTTTCTTTAAGAAAGGCAAGGAGATTGGCCATTGAGAAGCTGAATTCATCGCTCTGGGGACTCCACGAAATTCCCAGTACTTTAACTGAAGCTTCGTGAAGTACAGTCATCTCTTGGCTGGTTGATCGGTTTTCGCCTTCCAATAGGTTCATAAGCTTCGCGGAGTTTGTCGTCCATTTTCGGAGATTCATGCCTGCCGAGAGCATGAGCTGTTGCGCCTCTTTACAAAACTCGGCAGCTTCGTCTACCGTATCAGCTCCTGTCACTAAGTCGTCGACGTAGAACGATTCGCTCAATGTCTTGGCAGTCGAGCCCATACTCGGTGGTGCTGTTCTAACGTGATGAAGAATGGTTGCTGTCAGCAGAAATGGGCTGCAGGTCGCTCCAAAGGTACTCTGGTCATTCTCCATTCCTGCGGTTGCTTCCGTTGAAAATCGGCAACATCGCCTTCTTCGAACCAGAGAAATCAAAAGGCATCTCGGTCCTCTTCTTTTATCGAAATCTGAAGAAAAGCCTTCTCGATATCCGCCATTATGGCGATGGGGTGCATTCTGAAGCCCAGCAATATCCTTACGAGGTCTTGGTACAAGTTGTCGCCTTTCTCTAAGCACTCGTTGAGAGACTTGCATCCTCGTGCCCTCGACGATGCGTCGAAGACGACTCGCACCTTTGTTGTCAAAGCCTGTTCTCGGATAACTTCTTTATGTGGCATGTAGTAAACTTTTGCCGGATTTGTAGGTGGGTCCTTTACTACTTCGGCATGTCCTGCTAGCAGATAATCACGTATCGTGGCGTCGTAAGTCTGCAGAAGCCCCTCTCTGCTGGATAAGCGGATCAAAAGTTTCTTCAGTCTGGTAGTAGCGACTTCCTTGTTGTCACATGGTTCCAACCCAGTTTTCCAGGGCAATGACACTTCGTATCTGCCTCCCCGCAGCGCTATTGTTTCCTCGAAGTGTTGCATAGTTGAGCTCATCTCTATCTCCTTGTTTGCGGGATCAGATATGCCGATACTCTCTAGTTCCCAAAATGACCGGATTAGTTCTTCATCAACATCTACTTGAGTCTTCAACACGCATACCATGACTCGGGAGTCAACTGCCTTTGACGACGAGTGTTCGGTGCTCCCTTGAAATGTCCATCCGAACCTCGAGTTCATGGCAATGAGTTTTTCTTCGCGTTCCGGTCTGTGTATTTCACCTGTCATCACCGCCCACATCTGGTCCGAGCCAATCAGCACACTTATTCCGTTTTCCTTCTCAATGGATGAGTGGAGCAGCTCGTCGGTGATATCGTGTCCGGTTTTCTTGAATGATGCGACGAACACCGAAGTCATCGTGCTGTCTGATATGTCTTGGCAAATGTGGGGTATCTCGATGGCTTTCAGTGTCACACGTCGGAGTGCTGACTTCTGAGGTGAAGCTCTACGATGCGAAGTCTTTTCGGTGTGCAACTGCTGACGTTGGCAAAAGTGTTGATTGCAATAGTTGCAAAGCCAAGACACTTTCACTTCAACCGCCTTGAAAGTGCTTCGGTTACGAATGTGCGTTCACTTCCTCCGTCCAACACGCCCCTGATGTAGCGACACGAATAATCGGTCACAGCCCATGCGCGGAAAGTTTGTAGGAGCACGCACGTCAAAGTGTCACCCCTTGCGCTGTGCTTGGTGGTAGCTGCACATACGGTCGTACTGTTGCCTTTGACGTCTTCACGCACTCGTCGGCTCAGCTTTTCTGGATCGCACATACTTGACGCATGACGACCTCTGCATCCCGAGCATGAGATCCTACGCCTGCAATCCCTTGCTCGGTGACCTTTTGTAGTGCAGCGAAAGCACCTCATGTCGCCGGAGAGAAGCTTCTTCTTCTCTGATAGTGGTAGGTCACTGCGGCAGGAGTCCGTGAAGTGCTGTGTAGACTTGCAGAAAATGCAGCCTCTATCCGGAGATAGCTTTGAAGCTTGATTATGAAGAACCGAGGACGTTGGGGTCGCGTTGTTGAAGCGACGACCTTTATCTCGGGAATAGGCCGTTTCATCGCATCCTTTCTGTTCCCCAAAATCACTTTTCTCGAGGCTTTCCAGTTCGATACAGACAAAGTCAAGGAGACGCTCAAGTTCTGTGGCATGCTGAACGTTGTTGGCACTTTCATGTTGGTTCGCGCAGGATCGATGATATGCTACGACGATGTCATGCGGCAAAGACCTCAGCAAAACGTCGCATAACATCGATGAAAAAGACGCTTTGCTAACGCCAAGCGCCTCAAGACCCCTCGTATTAATGAGCACTTGATCGTAGAGCTTGCGGAGTTGTACCTTAGAAGACCGTACAGGAGTGAGCCTTCGCAGCCTCGAAAAGTACTCTTGTTCCAAGCGCTTCTTTTCACCGAAGCGTCGTTTCAACATTGCCAACGCGTCTTCGTAACATGCTTCGGTAGTAGGAAGCCCCGCTATTGCTGCCGCCGCGTCGCCTTTCAAGAAGAGCCTGAGATAATTAAACTTTTCTGTCGAGCTGAGATTTCCGTTCTTGTTGATGAGCTGATCGAATTGCTCCCAAAACGCGTTCCACGTGCACAAGTCACTGGCGAAAGGTATAATTGTCAACTTTGGCAACTTGGCTCCTGGCCTTTCAGCTGGTCCAATAGCCGCACGCACGTCGCGAACTTCGACGGGTGGTGAAACCACAGATGTATCGCTGTGCTGTCGGCGTTTACTCTGAAGCTCGGCTAATATGCGGATCGCGTTATCCTCATATTCGACGACGGTATCAAACTCCGCTTCGAAGGCCTCGTCACTTATTTGGCTCTCAATCTCTTCGTTTATCTTTTTTAGCTCGTCGTTGCTATTCTTTAGTCTGTCATACATTGATTCGATTTGTCTCACTGTCGCGTCATCATTACTGAGTATGGCACTTGCCTCTTGAACAAGCTTGGTGTTCTGAGCCCTTGGTTTTGTCCTCTTAGTCTTGATCTTGTTCATGGCGGTCAGCTGTTCGGTAGGCCTCCGTGGTTCGTAGCTGTTGTTCCAGTCGGTAGCGACCAGCGATGTCCCTTCATGGTAGCTCCCGGCTATCGCCTCCCGGGTTTCGGCACCAAATTGTAAAATGTGTGGCCAACTGAACAGCCGACACAGACTTAAAGGCCCAAACCGACGTTTATTAGTTTCTGCATGAGCTCAGAACGTAAAAAGAATGATGACTCGTCGTCTTCTTCGAACGAGCTCACCAGCTCGCTCGCCTGCAGTTTTTCTTCTTATGCGATGAGCGCGGGAAATTCAACAAACATAGCCAGAAAAGGTGCTTAATCAGCCACGGAGGCTGCTGTATATATGTCCAACAAACATTACTGAACTGTACAAACCAGGAAACCACCTGCTTTTCTTCCAATAAATGGCTTCCAATAAATGCTAATATATTCCTTATCCACAAGAAGGGTGACATAAAGGACTTAAAGAATTACAGACCAATCGGCCTACTCCCAGTAATATACAAGCTATTTACAAAGGTAATTTCTACGAGGATAGGCGAAACACTCGACTTTAACCAACCGAGAGAGCTAAGCTGGTTTTAGGAAAGGTTACTCGACAATGGACCACAGCCATGCTATCAACCTAGTAATTGAGAAGTACGCGGAATATAACAAACCTCTTTATATGGCGTTTATCGACTACGAGAAAGCATTTGACTCCATAGAAATACAAGCAGTTCTAGAAGCTCTACGTCGACTAGGGGTACCTGGCGTATACGTGAAAACCATAAACAACATATACAAAGATTGCACAGCCACACTACTCCTACATGAGAAAAGCAGAGAAATCCCGATCAGGAGCGGTGTGAGACAGGGAGATAAAATATCCCCGATGCTAGTCACTGCATGTTTAGAGGAAGTCTTAGATCTAGACTGGGAAGAAAAGGGCATTCGAATAGACGGAGAATATCTAAACAATCTAAGATTTGCAGACGACATTGTGCTCTTTAGCAATGAGGGTGACGAATTACAAAACATGATTGATGACCTAAACAGCGAAAGCATTCAAATTGGATTAACAATGAATTGGCAAAAGACCAAAGTTATGCTCAATAGCTTAGCTAAGGAACAGGAATTTAAAATGAACAATGAACCCTTACAAGGTGTAAACGTATATGTATATCTGGGACAGTTAATATCACGAACTCCTACCCCGGAAAACGAAATTCTCCGTAGAATAAGGCTGGGCTGGAGCGCATTCGGAAGGCAAACGAAATCATGACCGGAAACTTACCGCTCTCACTAAAGCGAGAAGTACTCAATCACTGCATTCTCCCAGTACTAACGTACGGTGCAGGAACGTGGAGGATAACGAAAACCCAGAGATGACACTAAGGAGCACGCAACGTGCAATGGAAAGAAAAATGATAGGGGTAACGCTAAGAGATAAAAAACGAGCGGAATGGATCAGAGAACAGACAGGAGTAGCCGATATTATCTTATCAATTAAAAGAAAGAAGTGGACCTGGGCAGGACATGTCATGAGGAGGAAGGATAATAGGTGGACAGTAAGAGCGACGGAATGGATACTGTGATGGAGTGAAGTGGCCGTGCGGGGCAAAGTGAAAGTGTAATGTGTTTGAAGTGCGCGCCACCGATCCCATCAACATAGAAGACGACGAGGCAGTGCGTCATTGCGCGTGGTGGCGCGAAACTGCCCGACGAATGAGGAGGCGCCACAAGTACAGCTACGAGCAATCGGAATTCAACACGAAGACACAAGAACACCAATGATGAAGGCCCACGATGAAGATGGGGATTAAAAAGCGCCAAGAGAACGGGCGAGAGAGAGACCAGGGAGAGACCGGGGAGAAGAACCGGAGCAGACGTGGCTGAGGCGTGGTGGCAGGAAGAAGCGGACCAGGGCGCGGGAGTGGCGGCCGAGTTCCTGTGACCAGGCCGCTGCAGGCTTCCACCTGGGCGTGTACCCGAGCGGTACAGCACCTGGCGTTGGCCAGGCTTTCCAGCATCTGGCGTTGGCCAGGCTTTCTACCAGCTTCCCATCGCCTTCCCATCGCCTGTTGGCCAGGCACTCCACCGGCTTTCCATCGTCTGGCGTTGGCCAGGCACAACTGCAGCCCCGGCTCGTGGTCTGAGCGTCGGCTGAGGAACGCCGAGAGGTTGCTGACCTCGACTCGCCCGACGCTACCCTCCCTCCGAGCGACTCCTCGATCCAAGTCCGTTCCAAGTGCGTCTGCTGTCTCCACCTCGCCATCTACATTCATGTGCCCCCCAGAACGGTGACAGTCTTGCCTTTTGAACTATTCGTACGCATCGCTAGCTATTTTATCTCACATTCAAAGTCCTGTTAACTTTTCCTCTCCTTTTCATGCCTCGTCTGGTCTTTATCCTTTCCTCCCTTTTTTCCCGTGTCTGTAAATACAGCGAGTGTTGTTTGTTTGTCTTGTTCTGCACAAACGGTCTCGTCTATCCTTTCTCGATGACTGCCAAGCCATCGAGTATTGAACACATGAACTTAAAACAAACGAACCTACACGAGGGCACGCTAATTCGGTAGCCCCGTGACAAATTGGCGTCCGCGGCGACAGGACGACGAGACCGTTTATGCACTTTATTGTTTTTCACGGAAAAAGCAAAATGAGCGCATCAGAATCTCGCCAAGTTTTTGAAGAGTTGGCACGTCGTATAGGCTTGGAAGGTGAAGAATTTACGGCGTGGGTTGATGCGCGAGAGGCTGCGCGACTACAACGAGAGAAGGAGCAGTTAGAGTTTGAAAGGGAGATGGAGGAGGAAGAAAGAGAGCTCGAAGAAATGAGGTTAAGAACACTTGAGTTAAAGCTCCGACTGGCAGATGTGGAAAAAGCTAGGATGGAGAAGTTGGAGCGTAGCGAAACGCCGTGCAATAGCACATGTGATGAGGCGGATGAGGTTTGCTATATAGGCAGCACTTGGTTAAAGGAAGGATCGGGGTCTCTCTTTGGATGGAGCATAGGACCATACCGCAGTCTTTCGATAGAGTCAGAACCTGAGCTAGAGGATAGCGTCGAGGTAGACAGCCGAGAGACTGGGATGGCTTCAGAAGTGCTCGATGAGGCAGATGTCGGCTTCGCGGGCGTGGAACAAAAGTGTTCCAGTTTAGATGGTTTGTACTTCGGGGCCTCTGGGGGGCCAAGTACAGCTATGAAAGAGGCAAGAGTTCCTCAAAATTGCTTTGACGAGAGAGCGTCGGCAGTTAGTGTTAGTGACAATGTAGAGGATCCTCTAGAGAATTCTACGCAGATTGTCACCACTTACTCATGTGGACCGTTGGATGCAGCAGCCTGGGATAGAGGCACGGTCTTTGAAGACCAACTAGATGGCTCACATAATGTGATGGCAACTTCAGATAGTGGTGAAGATGGTGACGTCTCGTGTGGTACAAAGGTGGTTAGCCGAGGTATTGAGAGGAACAGTGGTGAGTTCCATAAGGGTCACAGCGGCTTTGAGAAAAAGTGGGATGGACGTCCCATAGAGAAGGTATTTGGATCATTCGGAAGGATAGGTACAATGTACAAAGAGGTAACAGTACGTCTCGACAATTACAGAGTGTGTCATATGAACTTCGAGATAGAAGTTCACACTACTGAATGTGTGCCAATAACTGTGGACACGTGCGGAGCAGGCATGGTAGACGACCATGCGGACGGCCCTCACATACAAGGAGTGACACCGTGTAAGGTCAGTAATAAGGTTTGTCAGCAAGAAATGAAAGAAAGGGCCGGAGCACTACTACTGCAGCGCAGAGAGGAGCCGAAGGAAGAGCCAGGTGCTAATGATGGTGTCGACTGGAAGGGGTTTCTCATTGGCGATGCCAATTTTAAGGAACGCCTGGTTTGGTTAATTGGTGAGCCAGAAGACGGTGTTAGTTTGCAAGAGCAGGGCTCCATACGAAATATCGCTGAAGGGAACATGTCTTATGTCGCACCAAGCGACGCAAAAGCCTTTTCGGCTAAGCATGGTGCATGTTCCGGTGATTGGCTTAGACAAGGCATTGCCATGCTTGAAAGGGTCATGCGAAGGCATCTCGCTGGGTGCACATGGCAGCGTTGGCTCCATTTGAAGTGCAGTGATTGCTTGGTTAAGGCTATCACATCGGCTACAAGCCCGATTGTTTTCGCTTTCTCTTACAGAGAGGCAACTGATGCCGAACGCTTCCAAGCGTTTCTAGCAGTAGCCTCTGCTGAGCAGGTAAAAAGTATCCGTCTGGTGTGGGATGCAATTACTTAGCTCCGTTTCGGGTATCCGGTAGCTTTTTCGGTTTTTGACAGTGAATGCGGTATAGTTTTTCTTCTGGATTTTTCAAGGAATTCAGTTGTAAATATGCTGTACATACAAAAGGCTGCATGTAATTTGATCCGGTGAACTGTAGCACTTAAACATGTCGGTCCTATTCGCTATGTCTTCTTGTTAACATGATTTATACACCTGCAGAAAACACACAGCCATAATGAAATAGTTGACTACATGTTTCCTTGTTCTGGTTTCGTTTGAGTGTGTGAACATTTACGGAAGACATTCACCATATGTGTTGTGTTTAATCGTGCGGTGCAGTGGTTTTGACGGACAAGCGTTGACTACGGTTAAGAACTAGAAAGTTTTTTTTATATAAAAAAACTTTTTCCGGAAGGAGGGGCATGTGTGATGGAGTGAAGTGGCCGTGCGGGGCAAAGTGAAAGTGTAATGTGTTTGAAGTGCGCGCCACCGATCCCATCAACATAGAAGACGACGAGGCAGTGCGTCATTGCGCGTGGTGGCGCGAAACTGCCCGACGAATGAGGAGGCGCCACAAGTACAGCTACGAGCAATCGGAATTCAACACGAAGACACAAGAACACCAATGATGAAGGCCCACGATGAAGATGGGGATTAAAAAGCGCCAAGAGAACGGGCGAGAGAGAGACCAGGGAGAGACCGGGGAGAAGAACCGGAGCAGACGTGGCTGAGGCGTGGTGGCAGGAAGAAGCGGACCAGGGCGCGGGAGTGGCGGCCGAGTTCCTGTGACCAGGCCGCTGCAGGCTTCCACCTGGGCGTGTACCCGAGCGGTACAGCACCTGGCGTTGGCCAGGCTTTCCAGCATCTGGCGTTGGCCAGGCTTTCTACCAGCTTCCCATCGCCTTCCCATCGCCTGTTGGCCAGGCACTCCACCGGCTTTCCATCGTCTGGCGTTGGCCAGGCACAACTGCAGCCCCGGCTCGTGGTCTGAGCGTCGGCTGAGGAACGCCGAGAGGTTGCTGACCTCGACTCGCCCGACGCTACCCTCCCTCCGAGCGACTCCTCGATCCAAGTCCGTTCCAAGTGCGTCTGCTGTCTCCACCTCGCCATCTACATTCATGTGCCCCCCAGAACGGTGACAGTCTTGCCTTTTGAACTATTCGTACGCATCGCTAGCTATTTTATCTCACATTCAAAGTCCTGTTAACTTTTCCTCTCCTTTTCATGCCTCGTCTGGTCTTTATCCTTTCCTCCCTTTTTTCCCGTGTCTGTAAATACAGCGAGTGTTGTTTGTTTGTCTTGTTCTGCACAAACGGTCTCGTCTATCCTTTCTCGATGACTGCCAAGCCATCGAGTATTGAACACATGAACTTAAAACAAACGAACCTACACGAGGGCACGCTAATTCGGTAGCCCCGTGACAGATACCACGAGAGGGAAAACGCAACAGAGGTAGGCAAAAGGTTAGATGGAGCGATGAAATTAAAAAAGTTTGCAGGCATAAAGTGGAACCAACTCGCTCAGGATAGGGTGGATTGGAAATCGTTGGGAGAGGCCTTCGTCCTGCAGTGGAACTGAACAGGCTGATGATGATGATGATGACGACGATGATGATGTTAAAGATCCCTAGATGGAGGAAATTTCCAGCGTTTTCCGCTATGGAGTGCCTCATAATGATATTGCGGCTTTGGCATGCAAAGTCCTAGCAATTATTTAATATTGCACTACCCAACAATATCATCCAAGACCACACCAAGGAGAGATAAACCAGGAGTTCTTTGCCTTGTGCCCGATTTGTGGTTAAGAGAAAACAAGCTCGCAACACCTTCTTTTAGACGGATCAGCATGTCTTGAATGAACAGTGGGAGGGTGGTCGGCTCTACCAGAACTGCACCCTGCGATATAACCACTGCTGGTAGCCCTATTCAACAACTCCACACAAGTGCACACATCACAGAGAACAAATGCCTGGATTGACTCAAACAGTGGTCACTAGAACTAACAGTCATTATGAAGTTTTACCTCCTCTCCATCTCTCACAACGTGTTAAACGTCACACCTAATCCAAATATTTCACTCCTTAATTCCCTCTCGATAGTATTCATTATGGTGTGCTTTAGCACTGTGTCAACCCTGTGGTGGTGATACCATATGTTGCACAACCAATTTTAAGTAACAAGCGCTAAGAGCTGATTATAGCAATGAAGCAAAGATGTGTGACAGACACATCAACTACACAAGAGGGCCTAGGTATGTTATATAGCATATAATTTTGATTACATGTGAAACAAGCATAAAAAATAAATTCCGAATAACAATTAGTCAAACATTTTTGTAGATTTGAAACATGCGGTGGCCTGGGTATCCCTTAAAATAATCGAAAATTTCTCACATTGGGTGCAAGTTTAGTACAACAGCATTATCTGAAATTCCCACCAAAACTGATGCCACGCTGTTATATAATCCTTTTTAACAAGCTTTGGCAAAAGCCAGCAAAACAGAAAATTGATGTCGCTGTGACAGCACAACTTTCTACAACGCTTCAAAAGGAAGACATCCACCTGTAAAAAGAAAGCAACTGGTCCCTGTGTCCACACAGCCACATCAGTACCATATTACTGTGGTAATATAAGTGGCCACGGTTCATCAGCTTGGTTTACTACAAGCTTTGTTCCTGGAAGCGGAGCTCACAGTGTTGCTATGGTGGCTAGGATACCATACTGCGGCGAAGCAGAACATGCGTGAGCAAGCAATGACATAATTTGGTAAATGCTTGTTCTTTTAGAACACAATAAACCAGCCCACATAACAGATCACCAGGCACTTTGAGCCGGCTTCAGAATTTCTATTGTGAAACTTATGCCCTGGATAGGAGTATGCAAAATTTAACAGACTTTTGAAATAGTCTATGCAAATGGCAGGTGGTCCGATCGAGTGGAATGCTATACCTGGCGCAACAAACAAACAAACGAACGAACGAACGATCTGACAATTGCAAGCAGAGATATCAGATGAAGTTCTAAAAAAGAAGTTGCACCTGTGTCTACTACAATAAAGCAATTTTGAATGACTGAAAACTGACGATATCAACATTAAGTGCAGG
>JABSTT010002450.1:0-43703 GCA_013339685.2 Hyalomma asiaticum
TTCGCGCATAATTATTGCTAATGCAAAAAGAATTACCGTGTCCTACACAAATGAAACGTCGCTATTCCATTCCCGCAATTTCAACTAGGAACAGATTTTTACTGCGAACAGTCATTAAAGTAATACGGACACAAGAGTTACAAAAGTTGGCGGGTGTTTTTTTTTTGTTATTGCGATTTTCAGTTGCGCCTTGCCCCCAAGCGGCCGCCGCGAGATGCTGAATTTCGACGTCATGAAACCCGCGCGCGCGAGCGCGGCCAAGGTCGGCCGCAGTCGTCGCAGTCTTTTCGGTGGTGGTGATGCGCTTGTTTATCCCTGTCTACGTTTTTTCCACGTGGTCCGTCGTTCGTGCGGACCACTTCGTCGACGATGATTACGTGACCAGCCCGGCTTTGCTGAGCTGTGTTCGCTACTTTTTCTTCAACAGACCCTCTCTCTCTCTGTGTGTGTAGGCACGTCATCGCAGCGGTGACCGCAGGAGCACCTGTTGAAAGAAGAGAAATTACCCTTTCATTGGCTGTACAAGAACACATATTCTCGGGTTGTGACAGAAATTGTTCACATTGCGAATGCGTGCTTTTGTCACAATGCAAAATTGTCATATTGTGTACACTTTCGCTGCGTCTGGCATCGAATGATAGCCTATCAGCGCTGTTTTAATTGATAAGATGTTATAAAATATAAAGAAAACACAGCCATTGAATTAACTCCACACTATAGCATGCATGTGTAGTGGTCTAAAACGCGCAGCGCATTTATCTACATTGTTGTTTCACCCATTGCTTGTCAGCTTGAAGCAAAAAAATGACAGCCTTTCGCAGGCCTCGGCACAATCATGCGTCGAGTTTCATGAATTGATTGTTCGCGCAGCATTTTCTTAGTAAATGCCATAGGCAGCCTTCGCCCGTGGCCGCAGATTCGATGTAACTAAGTGATCTGATCGATGGCCCGCTATATCTGGCCCACTATATCTTATTTCGTAGGCGTTAGCAAGCATTGGCAAAATTACTGCTGTGGTCTGATGTTAACGCTGTTCAAACAGTTAGGCCGTCCGTCCAACCTTGTAAATCCCCTGCTTCTCGTGCATGGATTAAATTGACTGGCACTCTGGTTAAACTTGATGACAGTCGGCGTATTTGCGTTGGCACTTAGATTAAATATGTTGGCGCTCGGATTAATTTTCTGGTGCGTAGATTAATTACTTTGGTGTTCCGATTATTTGTGTGGCGCTCAGATTAATTTAGCTCGCACTTGGATTAAAGTGAGTGGGAAAAGCTGTAGTCACACTTGACCTGATGATAGAACGGGTCATTAATATTACGGGACCATCTGTTTTTCTTAAGTACAGCCGAATGAATGTGAACTTGATACATTGTTCCGCCGTAATACTACTGTAAGCAATAAACTGTACCAAACGGAGTTCTCAAGGGTGTGTCGGTGAATCGCCACTATAGCTTTGCGCATGTCATGCGAGATATACAGATTATCGGCCCTTCTGATACTATTGGAAACGAGTTATGTACGACAGAACGTACGATGCACCTTTTAAGTTTCATATCCAATTGCCTCCGTATAGATAACGCGGCAATTCGCTTGATAAACGATGTATATTTTGCAGCCCGTATAGTGAAATTTGACGTTCAGAATAACCTCCACCTACAACAACTGTCCTCTCGCAATACAGTGTAAACTGAACGCAACTACTCTGCACTGGAGCTTTAATAGCTGTACTGATTGATTTAATTTGGTTGATTGATTTCTGCGGTTTAACGTCCCAAAACCAGCTCTGATTATGTGAGACGATGTAGTCTAGGTGTCCGAAAATTTCGACTACCTGGCGTTCTTCAAACGGGCGCTGACATCGCACAGCACACGGGCCTCACCATTTCGCCTCCACCGAAATGCAGCCGCCGCGGTCGGGATTCGATCCCGCGACCTTCAGATCAGCAGCCGAGTTCATAACCACACACCACCGTGGCGGGGCTTTATAGTTGTACTGACGAATGAATGAATGAATGAATGAATGAATGAATGAATGAATGAATGAATGAATGTACTTTATTGCACACATATCTTGTACAAGAACGCACAAACTGAATGGTCCCACAGCCAAAGGCTAGTGCGGGTCCAATATTGAAATATACATAATGAAAACTGTAATAATTGCAAAAAAGTGAAAGAGTAAAAAATGAAATTACATATCACCATGCAAGAAATAATGTGTGATTACTAAGAGGAGTCAGTTGAATTCGAGAAAGTAAAGCAGAAGAAACATGACTTGTAGTGAACACAAATAGGTTTGGTAATAGAGGTGCATAGATCTCTAAAATGAACTTGGGGTAGCGAGTATCAATAACGTGTCTCTAAATAACTTGCCAAAGGGAACTAGGTGACTGCAGCATTTTGCAATGAAACACAAAACATACACAATAAAAGAAAGACAAAACCGTATATGTACAGGGTCAAAAGATGATATCAAAATGTACAGTCAGTTGAGGAAGCAGAGAAAATCACTTCAAAGTAGTATTCTTTTAGCGATCGCGTCAAGGTCCTGGGTATTCTTTATATAATGCGGTATACCATTCCACACTTTCAATCCGGTTTATTGTACTAAACGTTTGCTATAGGCGTTTTTGTGGGTGGTATATTGAAGTTGTTAAACGTTTGGTTCCGTGTTACGCGTCGGGGCTACCTAGTAATGAAATAGGAATGTTCAGTGTTCCTTACCACACTGTTAATGCATGTAGCTAATCGTAGTTCCAGCAAAAAATCAAAAGGCAAGATTTTCAATCTAGAGAATAGTGCTTTGCTATGTTCGTAGTGTCGTGAGAAAGTTATTGTACGTATAGCTCGTTTTAGGGGCGAATCTCCTTAAGGTTTGGGTCTGTCGTCAGTTGTAAGTAGCGCGTTAGCTACTAGGAACGCGCTACTAGGAGAGCGCGTGCCCTCCCGGCGCGCGAGCTCTCTCACTCTTCCATCTCCTGTCTTGTGAGAGAGAGAGACAGAGAGAGCGAAAGGCGCGCGTTGAACTATGGCAACGCCTCCTTTCTTCGATGAAAGCGCTACCAGCTCGCAAAGAAAGGGAGAACGCACCCTCCCCCGCGATAGACAAAGCTTGACGCAGGCAGCGTCTTCTAGCGAGTTTCTTGATTGAAAAATAGCCGACCTGCTCACGCTGGTGAACCGTTCACCGCCACCCATATATATATATATAGTATATATATTATATTATATATATTATATATATTATATAGGCACTGGATCTTGACTTGCAATGAAATGCCGGTGGGAGATTTCACTTGTGCGTAGTTGAACCCATACAGGATTCGTAGCGTGCGCGTTAACTAATTAATCCGGAACTCGGCATGATCTACGATTGAACATCCGGAGCTTCGCCCACTCCATCATTTTTTGCAGTCTTCGTACAGGCTCAAGATAAGAGCTATACGTCGAACCCCAAGATTCTATGCAGTACAAAGGTGGCAGTTCACTAAGTAAAATACGAGAGTGCGCAGAATGTGAACGTCAAAATATTCGCGAGCTTGCAAGAGGGCGATACACTGGAAGCTAGTTTCGAGCAGACTGCGTCTAGGTGATATTGCCAATTTAAACAGCTATCTAGAACAACACGAAGGTAAGTGAAAAGAGTCCATACATTCAAGCGGACTTTATTGATGTATAGTAGTATGTCATAGGGAACAGGATTTGTACGGGAGTGGAATAACATATATTTTGTCATTTTGGCATTGATGGTAAGCCTTTAGCGGAAAACCAGTCGGCAGCTTGGCTAATTCGGCATCATTGTTTTTCTATGTCTAACAGATTTTTACCAGTAATAATACGGCGGTGTCCGTCGGCATACACAAGCATCTTAGCCTTGTTAGTACTGGGGCAAGTTGTTTATGCACAGGAAGTAAAGTGACGGACCCTAATACGCACCTTGCGGGGACACATGTTTGTATGAACTGAAGAGATGAAGCAATGTTATGGATATTATCATCTGTTGTCGACCTTGAAGGTAACTGAAAAAAATTATACATAGTGTTGCGAAAACCATATTTGCGTAATTTGTTAACGAAAATGTTGTGGTCTACTGTATCAAAAGCTTTTCTAAGGTCAAGAAAAACCGCTACGGTGAATTTGTTATCTTGAAGGGCAGTGTTTAAAATCTGGCTTAATGTGATCACAGCTGTGCTTGTAGAACGCATCGGCCGGAAGCCATGTTGATGCGGACATAAATATGATATTTGTTCAAAAAGCGGAACATGCGTTTTACGATTACTTTTTGAAAGATATTGTTAAGAACACTGAGATATGTTTAGACACTGCCACGAAGTTCCCGTGCGTCTGTCAAGATTACTTCGATAGGATTCTCAGAATTCGAGGATATCCTAAATCGTTGAAATTACGGCCGGCTGTGCGCACAAAGTGTGCATATTGAGCTTGAAGCCGTCTCGAAGAGGAAAACTATCGATTTCGCAGCGAAGGACCCGGGTTTGAAGGGAGAAGGATGTGGGTCTTGGTGTTAATACGCATAAGAACGATTATACGTGTATCAGTGTACATAGGTATACCGCGTACCGCCACACACACACACACACACACACACACACACACACCACACACACCACACACACACACACCACACACACACACACACACACACACCACACACACACACACACACACACACCACACACACCACACACACACACACACCACACAGAGGGAGAGAGAGAGAAAGAGAGAGCTCTTTATTGCTTAACAGAGAATTCTGGCGGGCGTAGAAATGGGAGCCTGCATGCTACACTCTAACACAAAAATGGACGAAAAGGGGTCATGCTGTTCGTCCATTCGGGGAGTAAGTGGGCTGCCACAGATTTTGAAGCAATTTTGGTGTAACTACCAGACTAACGGTTCAAGTTTTCAGTCCCTTGCCGTTCCCACTCGATGGTTTAAAAGTTGCCCTTGGCGGAACACTCCAGGCAGGATAACTGTTGAATAAGTTCCGACCAACCGGAAAAAAAAATGGAGGCTGCCCATGGCAATCACAATTTTCCTTGATTTGTCCGCATTTTTGTCACACATACAGACTTTATCAGCACTTAATATCGCATATTATACGGACAGGCATGAACTTAAAGGAACATCGCACACGTAGACACGCAATCATATACACAAGCACATCAAAGTAATGCAGCACATAGACCGCTCACCTCACACAACCGTACACCGACCATCGAGTATATATATACCTAGACATACTGACCTGCCATGTAGTGCCGGTGGGAAGTTCCTGTTCACCGCAATTACCAATATATGTTCACAGAACAGCTGTACGGTGAACGTCGGCTTTTAGATAATTATGCCCCACACAGATCTGTTAAACTAAACCCGCCATATAGCCAGCGCCTTTTTAATTAGAGAATTCGCATTATTAGCGAACACCTGGTCGACTGAAACGAACGTGCGTTCGCAATGCTGTTGCGTGAGATCATAAAACGCCCCTGAGCACGCACAAGCACAGTAACGGCAAGAATTCAGCCGCGGCGGCGAAAAAACGCGATGCACAGTTGCGCCGCCGGTATAAGTTCTTGCCGAAGTCGTCCCTAGGCCTCTCCCGTAGAGCACGGCTGTAGAACAAACGACCACCGGCGCTCACAAAACACGCAATCCTCTGCTACTTCTACGGTCGTTATTCCACACACAAATGAAGAACAGGTCTCATAGTCAGTGTCGCGGCTAAGGTGTGATGTACTACTTACACCACTCACTATACGAACGACACGGCTCGCACTGACGGTATACAGCGTAGTCGTAGCAGTGCGCAGGCGGCAGCGCGTTGGCTCGGTCTGCCATGAATCGGCGCTCGCCTTCGCGCTAGCTGCTTGACAGTGGTCGTCGCACGAGGCGAAATACACAATTTTAAGTGCATTTTCTTCCACGATGCAGACAGTATTTCCTGCAAAGCAAGGGGACGTTTCATTTTCTTGCGCCGGCGATAGCTCAAACCGGCTGCCGGCGGGCTCGATGCCGACGACATATAGCGAAGTCTCTTTCGCGTCAAAATTGAAGCCAATTACTCTTCGGGCATTCGGCAACCAACCGTTGACGATCAAGACAACTTACTTCTGTTACCGCTCTGAATAATCCCGTAATTCGGCACGTTCAAGCAATGTATGCACAGCGTGTAAGCTCGGCTTCAGGCTCTCACTGGGGCGCGCACGCTACCGGAAGACTCGCCGTAAGCCTACACCGGCCTCCGGAGGCCTTAGACGGTATCCGAGCGAATGTTGTCGAAATACACGGCCAGTTATGCCAGTACCGCGAACCACGTGACGATATCCAGGCTCGCACAACCGCTGCATGATTGTATGACGGCGACGGTTCGCGTGCTTTGAGTTTTCTACGCGTGCAAGAAGCGCCTAATTCTTCTTGAACCACTCCAACACCCCCCCCCCCCTCCCCATTGGTATTTTCGTACAGGGCTTTTGCGCACGAGACGCATTGGACCAGAATTTGTTCCTTTGGATGAACCATTGAACCATGGTGTAAAGCTATGCAGTTGGTCCACTTTGGGCGAATTCTGGTTGAGACTGTACTCTGCAAATGGAAGGGCATTGAGAATTAAAGGCCCTAGAAGTATAAGGGCAGGAAAGAAAAAGATTTGTACAGGTCACGTAGAGGAAATATATCAGTTGTCGCCGCCAGCTTGTTCTTTGGGAACAAGCCTTATGCGCAGTCGAACTCAGAAGAAAAGTTACATCATTCACAGCTTTCTGTTTATACATGCTGGATGCCCATCCAGTGCGTTCAATGGAGCGCGGTGGTAATATTAAATTAACAAATATGAAAAAAATAAGCAAAACCTTTCTCCTTCAATTTTCTGGCTGTACGAAACAATTATGTATGTTGCTTGAATCCTCCTAAAGTTAACCCAAGAGTTTTCATGTTGAACGAATGCTACCGATTTGTCATTGAACATTTTCTGTATCGACTCCACGGCCTAATGTCGCTGTAGTCTACAGAGAATCGCAGAAAATATGATTTCCTGTTTGCGACGCCATCCTTTGCGTCGATATCCTTTCATTTTTTTCGATGTAGCAACAAAATTTTGGAGTCAATAAATAGTTGTGCGCGCCAAGCCAGCCTACTTTCCTGTAAGGAACGTGTCTTATATTTTTTTTCTCTCGTTTCTTGAAGCGAGTAAGAATCAATAACGGACTTCTAATTTTTTTCGCCGTCATGATCTGTACGAGTTTCGTTGCATACAACCCCAGTACATTTATAGGGTAGAGCCTCTTACCACACCGCTAAATGCGAGGCCATAATATAAACTTATACTGACGTGAACTTCAGGTGGCAGATGCAGACCCTCGTTACATTGTTATGCAATGTTCACAGCAGTATAGAAGAAAATACTTTCCTTTTGTGACGACCTACCACGGCTATTCATAGCGCAGTAATTAAGAGGTCTAGCCTAGTCGTATGGCAAGTTTACCTCTTCTTTTTTTGCTTAATAAACATTGTAAGTTGATTCTGCGTTTATAATGCACAACGTTTAAATTATCCAGGTGCAGCTGCAGCCTGGACACAGATATGATTAACGTAAATACATAGGTAGTGTCGTTGTGCTGTTTAACCGACACTGCTTAGCGTTAAACGTGAGTATTTGCCACCGTGTGAATGAGAAACGTAGGAATATGTTTGACCACTCGGGACTCTTTTTGCCTTCGCATATGTCTTCGTGAAACGGGGCGCGAACAAGAGCTAATTTGGGAACAGACGAATGCTCCGGTACGGTCGAGCAACGCCGCACTACACGGCCGATCAACTCTATTTTCTCAATAAACACTTCTGATTTTGGAATAAGAACACTGTGGGGCGGCCCCCACTGTTATTATTTCGAAATCAGAAGACCCCATTGCTTTACGCCGAGTAACTTCTTACGGTCTAATTTGCCTCACTAATGGAGATTGCAAAATAATGATGAAAATTTTAGCTAAAAGATTGCAGACAGTCATTACAGAGGTTGTGGGGCCCCATCGAACAAGTGGAATTAAGGGCCGAATGATCTTCTCTAACATACACATAGCGCGGAGCATTCTTGAATGTTGCGACGCAGTAGGTGCCCGAGTAGCAATGCTTCAAATCGATCTAGAGCAAGCGTTCGACAGCGTGCCTCATCAAATTCTATTGTGCATTTCAGATCATGGAAATCTTGCTAACATAATTAGAGAAAAGATTGCCATTGCGTACCGAGACTGTTCAGCGCGACTGATTGTGAATAAGGCGATGGGGGAATGCATGCAAGTCATGCGATCTGTGCGTCAGGGCTGCCCTCTCTCGCCACTGTTGTTTTGTCTGTATATATAGAGCCTTTTTGTTTGAGTGTCATGCAGCATGATTGTGTACGGTGGTATAAACTGCATGAGGCTGAAGTCCGTCCGCTAGTTTACGCAGATGATATTTCTGTGCTTTGTGCCGACTCTGAGAGTATAACACAGGCTGTGAAATGTGTTAAACGCTTCTGTGCTGTGAGCGGCAGCGTGATAAACTGGGGGCAAGTGTTTGGGGTTCCGGCATGGAGAGTTGCCGGAAACGCTTGAAACCTATGAAAACGTGAGTTTCGCTGCGACTCCGGTTAAATATTTGTGTGCTCCTCTCCATGCTACAAGGACAGTGAAGCGTACCGGAGGAGCGAGGGGTCAAACTGCGGGACAGAGTAAACAAATGGAATGTCTGATATTGTTCTATCTTTTCCGGATCAATTATCTGTAATATTTTTTAGTGAGCGAACTTTGGTATGTTTTGCAAGTTTTGCATTGCTCTAGGGCACGAAGAAAGAATATTTGAGGAGAGGAAACTGCCATGCCACGGCAGCGCGAGGCGGCGGCGGCCCGTTAATGTAACGCTTGGGTGAGGAGGAAGTTGAGTTCTCTGCGAATCACGACAGATGACGCTGCCGGCCTGTTCCCATCGTTTGCATGACATCCTAGGGGCGCGACGCGTAATTGTCGCGTTACCGTCTCATACATTGCGAATATTTTCAGTTTTCACTCTGTAGCAGCAATAAATAGGGGCGACGGACATTTTAGCTGCAGTTAGTAAGAAGTGCTGAATTATTGCGTACCGTACAGCGCTTGGAACAAGCTGCTTCAACTCACTTCAGAGCAGACGACGCATGCCGCTGGAAGCCATTCGCTGGAATGTTGTGTGCAAGCATGTGTAAATGGCCTTGGGAACAAAGGGCGTGAGAGCTGCAGCGTATTCTTTGTGATCTGCTGACTCTAGAACAGTGGCGGGCTTCCGCAGCGCGGCGTCGAGCCGCCGCAGGCTCTCGCGGAGGCCACAGCGCGACGCGCGCGTTTCTCTTTACGTCCGACAGAGGGCGCGTCGGCGCGGTGCCATAAGGCGTGACTTTATCGGGCCGCCCAGCGAGCGCTGTTCTCCCTCCCCAAGAATTCTTGCTCCGTGCTCTAGGGTGAACATCCAGAAAATCCGTCGGTTGTCCGCAGTGTTTGTGTGGGCACCGTCTTGGGAGAGGTCAAGTCGAACCAATTTCTTCCTTCGAGTCCGCAAGGGAGGACTTGGTTTATTGCACTTGTTTTTAAGACAGGTAGTTGAGCGGTTTTTTTCTTGTGGGATGTTAAAAACGCGTTCTAACACACTGTGTCAACTCCGCTTGGGGCAACACTTGCCGAACACGGTTGCCTCAACTAAAGTGTGCACGGTGGTGTTTATGGTTATCTAGTCGAAGTAGTTGATGCTTGCAGATTTCTCTCAGCCCGGTTTTCACTGGGGTAGTTGAGTGAAGTCAACCGGAAAAAAAAAAACTTTCGAAGGACCTATGCGATGTGTTTCTACCTCTGCCTTTATATCCGTCCCTTTATTCTTTGTTCCATGGGCGTCTTTGTTCCATGGGGCACCTACTGTATAATATCCAGAAAGGACGAGACAATTGAGCATGTATTCCTGGATTTCCGGGACGCAGTCTTCCTTGGGGATGTACTCCAGCGAAAAATCAAAGAAGAGCTCCCCATCGATGCGTATGGCATTCGCTACTTGCCCGTAGAAAATGACGACGGCACCCCATACAATGTGATATCAAGACGACGAAGCGTCTTCTTGCGAGAACGCTTGTCTCTCTGCGCTCTGAATATTTTGGCGAAATCTTCGCTTTTTCGTGGTGCCTCGGCCTCCTGTCCTGCGGCCATGGACGAGGAACATGCCGGAGGCCCGTCTGGCCAGAAGTCATCGTGTCCGTCAGCCACAAGGAAGCGAGTTGGCTCCTCTAGCGACACCGATGACACAGAGCTGTACTCCATGTCGGAAGATGACACATCCCACGATAGTTTCATACCCGTCCAGAGCAAGAGGGCGAAAAGAAAGGTTGTCAACGCGTCACCGTCAACTCCTGCCAGTACAGCGACGATGAAGTCAAGGCCGGCGCGCTGGCCACACGTCATAATCTTCTCGCCGGAAGACCCCTCAAGCAACCTCCGACTGCTGAACAGGCAAGCCCTATCCATTTTTTGGAATGTGCTGTGCCTGATCAGATTAAAGACGTCAGACTAAATCCAAGGAAGAATATCCTCACAATCGACGTGAACAACGTGGGTGCGCTAGGAAAACTCAAGAAAATCACGGAGCTAGGCGGCATCAAAATACGCTCCTTTATCCCGATGGATGATACATCCGTAGCCGGTGTGATCTATGATATAGACGTTGCCATTACCAGCACGGACTCACCTACCCTTATCAAACCGGCAAGTGAGGGTATTGTCATTACGCAAGTGCGTCGCCTTGGGAATTCGCGCTGCGTAAAAATCATCTTCAAAGGGGATTGTCTACCATCCCACGTTAAAGTCGGACATTTCAGACATCCAGTTCGACCTTTCATCCAGAAGCCGCTGCAATGTCATCAATGCTTCAGGCTAGGACACGTCAAGGGCGTGTGCCCAAACTCATTACTCTGTCCCCGTTGCGCTGAACCTCATGCCGAAGAGAATTGCCGCGCCACTGCTCTGAAGTGCGCCAACTGCAGTGGCCCTCACGCCGCCTCGTCGAAAGACTGTCCCCGCATCAAGAAAGAGCACGCAGTTCTCAAGCAGATGGCCAGGGACAACTCAACCCACAGGGAGGCCGCCGAAACAGTAAGGCGCCGCCGTCGCCGTCGGCGTCGTCGTACGTCCTCACACAAGGAGCGTGATCGAAGTGAGAGCGCCCACTCTACTACGGCACCACTCAGCCAACACGCAAAAGCGCTTCAAGGAAACATCTCTTCAAAGAAACCAACGGCTTCTCCGGAGGAATGGCCTGAGCTTCCTAGCCGTTCCCTTTCCAAGGAACCTCAGAAGATCACGGCCCCTCAGGAGCGTTCACCCGCCGTGGATGACATGCCTAGAGCGGATCGTCAGGTAATTTCGATGCTGCGTTCCCTTATGGACGCCATTCGAGTTATCTTGGTTGACATGGGGACATCGCCTGCTCGTAGCGCTCTTCAGGTGCTGGAAGCCTTGATCCCTGTGCTTGAATCCCTCAAGTAGACACATGGCTACGGTTACTCCTTCCTTCAGAAAAGAAGTCAAGGCAGCGTCCATCATCCAATGGAACGCCAGAAGTCTAAACCCATGCCTTTCGGACTTTCGTCAGTTTGTATACACTCATATGTTTTCACTCATCGTCATTTGTGAGCCTAACTTAACGAAACCAGCCAGACTTTCGGGGTATGAATCGGTCATGTCCTCAAGCAATGGTGCCAGCAGCAAAGTCATCGTTTTTATTCGTCGTAAACTCACCTACTTTCTGCATCCAGTTGCGCCTCATGATGACAATCAATATGTGTGCCTAACAGTCAAAAAGAACAAGCTCATGTTTACTCTTATAGGCGTATATGTTTCGCCTTCGAGTAATTTTGATTCGGAAAGATTGGCGGATATCTTGAACTTGTGCGCTGCTCCATGGGTAATCACTGGAGATTTCAATGCACATCATCCAGCATGGGGAAGTACAAAGACAAACGCAAGAGGACGACAGTTGGCGAGCTTCGCCTACCACCATGGTCTTACCCTCTTGAACGACGGCAGCCCCACCTTTTTTCGAGGCGTGACATACGGAAGCTGCCTTGACTTTGCTTTCGTCTCGAGCTCTTTCGCCAGACGCGTTAAGTGGTTTCCAGATGTCGAGACACGTGGAAGCGATCACATTCCAACCTATATCAACATCAAAGGGTTCTCTGGAGCATATCCACAAAAGACCATTCGAACGATTGACTGGACCACCTTCAAATCTGCTATGGAAGATGCTTGTACCGAGGGCTTACGCTTTGGGCTAGAAAAAACAATGCAGACCACAATGGAAAACGCCAAGCGTACGATCACGGTTTCGTCCAGGCGAAACGATTTTGACATAGAAATGGAAAGACTTAGAGCACTTCGCCGGCGTGCAGAACGTCGATATCGGCATACAAAGTCCATTCACGACCTCAGAACAGCCAGACGATTGCAAAAGAAGATCCAGCGTCGCATGGACAGATTGGCGTCTGAACGTTGGACGACGTTTTGCCAGACTTTAGACCCCCGCAATCCACTTTCTCACATCTGGAAAACGGTGCAAGGTCTTCCTTGCCTTCCTGAACAGCGTTTTCCTTTCAAGGCGCTGGCGCTCTTCCAAGGGAGGCAGGACATCGCAGTCGGAGAGGACTTCTGTGCTAGGATCGCAGGCCAAGTGGTCTGTCCAGGCTACCCAACACGAATTTACGTCCCCCACCCTCGTGACAGTCGCATGGACCTGCCTTTCACAATGGAGGAGCTTGAAGCGGCTCTCGCTCTCTGCAGGCGCTCTTCTTCTCCGGGCCCAGATGGTATATCCTACCGAGCCTTATGCAATCTCGGAGAAGCCGCAAGGGGAGAATTGTTGAGCCTCTACAACACGTCTTGGCAAGAGGGTAATGTTCCTGATGAATGGAAGACAAATCGTTTGGTTCCCCTACTGAAGCAGGGCAAATCTCCACTTGATCTTGCCTCGTACCGCCCAATAGCGCTGGCCAGCTGTGTAGGAAAGCTAATGGAACGAATGATCCTTGGCCGCCTGGAGTGGTACCTTGAACACTACAAGATTTATCCGAGCTCCATGGCTGGTTTCCGACGTGACCGCTCTTCCATCGATAATGTAGTGGACCTCGTTTCGTACGTTCAGCACGAAAAGTCCCGTAAGCGATTGTCCGCAGCATTGTTTTTGGATGTGAAAGGCGCATACGACAACGTATTACATGAGGCCATACTCGATGCTCTTGAGACAGTTGGCCTTGGTGGTCGATTATTTCTGTGCGTTGAAAGTTACCTGGCTGCAAGGTCATTCTTTGTGTTGACCGACGATGGCCCGACTACGCGACGCTTTACTAGCAGGGGCGTTCCTCAAGGCGGAGTTCTCAGTCCGACGCTATTCAACCTCGCGCTTATTGGGCTCGCTGAATACCTGCCAACTACTATCAAAATTTCGATATACGCAGACGACATCTGTGTCTGGACTTCGGCAGTCACGCGTCCTCAAATACGTGCGCGGCTTCAAAGAGCAGCAACGTTGACATCGAGCTACTTGTGCAAACAAGGTCTCAACATATCACCAGAAAAATGCGCACTTGTGGCATTCACTCGCAAACTAATGACGCCTTACGTCATATCAATCAATGGGCGGACTATTCCCTATCTCAGAACCCACCGGTTTCTAGGGATCATCATTGACAGAGATCTCTGCTGGAGCCCCCATGTGTCGCACATGAAAAAACGCCTCACCGCAATTGCCCAGATCTTCAAATTCTTGGCTGGAAAAACTTGGGGCATGTCGGCAGGAGCCATGGTGGAACTATACAGAGCACTTTTCCTCGGTTTCTTGAGATATAGCCTGCCCGTACTTTCCAACACTTGTAAGACAAATCTTCGCACTCTTCAGGCCACACAAGCTCAGGCACTGAGAACTTGCCTTGGTTTGCCGAGGAGTACATTATCAGAGGCAACTATAGCGATTGCTCGGGACCAGCCAATACAAACGCACGTTGCGGTGGAAGTCTTGAGAACCTACATCAGGCATTTTGCCCGTGCCTGCTGTCACCACCTCGCAACATTACCGTCAGACAAGCGGAACGCGTCATTCGGCAAAATGGTCTCCAGGTACTCTGCCAAACTTCCGGTAGGCTTCACCGCCGCCGCCAAACCGTTGATTCCCCCTTGGTGTCTCATTCAACCTACAGTACACCTTGGTGTGCCAGGAATCAGAAAAAAAGCTGAGCTGTCATCAGTTGCTCTGAAACAATTATCCCTACTTCTTCTACACGAGAGGTATGCCGACAAAGTGCATATTTATACGGATGGGTCTTCGAACCTCCAGTGTTCGTCCGGAGCGGGGGTTGTACCAGCGAAAGCTTCCACCATCAGTTTTAAGACAGACCACCCGACGACCTCGACAGCTGCGGAACTTGCTGCTCTGCGTGCTGCCCTTTGTGTAGTAAATGAGGAACCACCCCGACAATGGTCAATCTTTAGCGACTCAAAGGCGGCCTTACAGTCCTTGCTGGCAGCCCTGCGGCGTGGACCATACGAGCAACTGGTGTTGGAGATCAGATCTCTTCTCCATACATCACATGAGAAGGGACACCACGTGACGTTTCAGTGGCTCCCCAGTCACTGCGGCGTCATTGGAAATGAATATGCTGACAAGGCTGCCAGGTCTGCACTTGAAGGCACAAAAGTTGAGCCCATACCTCTCTCAAGGTCCGACGCTGCCAGGCAACTTCAAGCGATTGCACAGGAGATTACGCTCTCGCTGTGGAGTGCCTCAAGCAGCCAAACAATTCAGAACAGTCGACAACACCACCTGCCGTCTTTGCGGCATTGTCGATTGCCACCAAAACTCCGCCGAGCAGAGGCCACCCTGCTTTATCGTTTGTGGTTAAGAGTGGCTTTTACGAACTCTTATTCTTTTATGATCGGAATGGCCGACAGCCCTCTTTGTGACACCTGTCGACGTGAAGAGACACTTCAACACATCATATGCGACTGTCCTCGCTATGACATACAGAGGCAATCATTGGCGTCCAGTCTTGCTCCCCTTGGCCTGCGACGGATGTCAGTTGATGCCATTCTGGAATGTCGACCACACAAGACATTGCAACTGAAGGTGACAAAGGCGCTGCTGCACTTTTTAAAGACGACGGACTTGCACAAGCGACTGTAACAGCGATGTGTGATGTCACGTACCATGCAGGTGCCACTGACTCTGACAATGTGCTATATGTGCACCCTCTCTCTCTATCTTCCTCTTTCCTTTCACCTTTCAATCTCCCCCGTCCCCTTCCCCTCGTGCAGGGTAGCATACCGGTTGTCCTTCACTGGTTAACCTCCCTGCCTTTCCCTCTCTATTTTTTCCTTCCTTCCTTCATAGCCTTGCATAGCATTTGGAAATGCAAAATGGCAGTCAGGCACGCTGATCTCGATGTAGAGAGGCTAGGCAGTATTTTAAAGTATGAATAAGAGCTTTGCAAAGGAACAAACATTCTGGAGTGCATCACACGGTGGTTGCCACGTGTGGAATTGCTATTGATCATGCGAGCATTTTAGCATGTCAACGTCCGCAAGGTTCGAGCGGGCGTTTTTAACAGACACTGTGCGGTGTATTTGTGGATGTGTATATAATGTGTACATGTGCATGAGACTACGTGTATTTGTAAATATGTAAATCTTATGTGGGGGCCAAAGACCGGCAATAAAGAGAAAAAAAAAAGCCTCCGTGGGGATTCCACTTCCGGCCAGGCTAGCGTGCGGACGCGGAATGCAGGGCTCCCGCGGAGCAGTATCAGCGGCCGAGCAGGGCCGCGGTTCCAGGCATGCTGTTTTTTCTACACCGGACTATGATGTTATCTTGCCTCATCTGCCTTCAGGACGAATGACGTTGAACACGGTATTTTTGCACGCTGACGTGAAAGTGAGGCCATACAGGATAGAAGATTTTCGAGATACCCTGGCTCGTTTGGCGCTGCTCCTCGAGGTCGAAGCCTTGGGGGCGTACCAAATGAATCACGTGTGGGCTGTCCCTTTCAAGAATGCCGACGGGGCGAAGAAAATGCTTGCTGCGGCGGACGTGAAGGTGAAAGGAGAGCGGTGTCTTGTCATCGACCCGAGTAACCAACACTTGCGTATGAAGCTCTACTGGCTATTACACAATGTGCCAGATGAAGACGTCGAGGTCGCAATGGCACCGTTCGGCAAAGTGACCGGCATCTGAAGAGAAGGGTGGCGGGTGCAAGGATGTACCGACAAAGAATCTACAACCAGGTGCATACCGCTTAAGCTAAATCTTGGTATGACCGCGGAAGACTTACCCCACCAGCTCCGCGTCGCCGGTGACCTTGCACTCGTTGTGGTAGCCGGAAGGGCGCCTCTATGCCTTCGTTGCCATCGCACGGGGCATATTAGACGTGAATGCCGTGTGCCACGCTGCAGCGTTTGTCGCTGCTTCGGTCACGACGAGACGCAGTGCACGAAAACGCACGCTGCTGTCGCGGGTTTTCCGGAGAGTGACACCCTATCCGAACACACCATGGACCAAGTCGACGCAAGAGAGGCAGCTGGAGAAAAGAACGAGACAGAGCCTCCGAGGGAAATTGCTGCTACATCATCAAGCAAGTCGTGTAGCCCTGATGAGACAAGCTCCACGGCGAAGACCTCGAAACATGACGCGCCTGCGGGGACCAGCGGAAATAACCTGCCAGCACCTGCTTCTGAGAAACTGCCAGCGAAGGACGAAGGGCCTGCCACGCCCGGTGAGAGCCACTAGGAAGCGATGGAAATCGCCACCGGCAGCGCCGTTACGAAAAGAGGCTACGAAGAAGACGTGGGCGACGGGCCACGTGTCGGACCTGCGGGCAGTGGTGAGCCACTGCCCGCAGGTCCGACGTGTTGCGCTTAGGCCGCAACGTGTTGCGCTTAGGCGCAACACGTTGCGGCCTAAGCCGAACATGTCGGCAGACTGCAAAACGACGACGGAACAGCCGCCCTAGCAAAGTCCTGCCAGTGAAGGCATGGACGGCGACGGAGTAGCGACGAGCTGGTGAATACCGTCATGAAGTAGGCACGATGTGGCCTGTTTGCTCTTAAAAAATCATGGCAACAAACTCTGAAATAGCTTTGTGCGTAGCCATAATCAACGTTCGAGGACTTGCGTCGAGGCGACGACAGTATCAACTGAGTCGCCTCTTCTTGGAAAACGAATTGGATATCGTAGCCGTTCAAGAAACTAAAGTCGGAACGCAAGAGCAAACGGACCGCATGGTGCAGCCATTTAGAGCACGTTACGACGTAATAATACAGGAATATAATACAGCCTCCAGATGTGCCCCTGGCGTGGCACATCTGGAGGCTGTATTATATTGCTTAATGCAATAGGAATAACTGTGGAAACAGTAACCGTAAGTGAAACCTGTCGCTTTGCTTTATGTGCCTTCATGTTGTCAAGTGTCAAGTGGCGAGTAATATGTGTGCATTCACCTAATAGAGTAAATGAGCGTTCTGAGTATTTTTGTAGTATTAATGAATACATGCAAACAGAGAGAATGACCGTATTATTGGGAGACTTCATTTGTGTATGTCGATCAGAAGACAGAGCTAATCAAACACCAGTGAGAGACCAAAGAACCTTGTTGTTAGATGCGCTCGTTAAAGAGCAAAATTTAGAGGATGTCGGAGAAGGTTTTTCCCGCGAAAAGTTTGTCGTTTTCACCCACTACCAACGGGACTCTCTGGTAAGACTTGACCGTGCATACGTTTCAGCCGCGCTCATATTCGTATGCATAGATTACCGAGTGACCCACGTTTCTTTCAGTGACCAAAGCTTAGTCTCCTTTACAATCGGGAAGAAACAAAAGCGCGTAAAATTTCATTTTGAAACATTGAAGCTTAATGGCAAACTGCTCAAGGACGAAGATTTTGTTAAGAAAGTAGCGAACGCCCCGCCACGGTGGTCTAGTGGCTGTGGTACTCGGCTGCTGATCCGAGGGTCGCGGGATCGAATCCCGGCTGCGGCGGCTGCATTTCGATGGAGGCGAAATGTTGAGGCCCGTGTGCTGGGCGATGTCAGTGCACGTTAAAGAACCCCAGGTGGTCGAAATTTCCGAAGCCCTCCACTACGGCGTCTCTCATAATAAGAACTGGTTTTGGGACGTTAAACCGCACAAAGCAAAGCAAGCAAAGTAGCGAACAGCTTTGGGAAAATCCTTGATGCAGAACATATGAGGGCTATCGCTAAATGGAGGATTTTAAGAATAAGTTAATCTGAACGCCATAGAAAGATCATGTGTGATACGTCACAGTGAAAAAGAAAAAGAAAACCATTTAAGATCGGAACTAGATCTGTTGCTTCGAAGTGAGAGCGATATGCCCGGCAGCTTCAGTAACAGAATAAGAATCTGAAAGCGCAGCTAGAAATGATTGATAAGGATAAGTATCGCGGTGCGATCATTCGCGTGCGGGCTGATCGACTGTGGTTAGGAGAAACGCCCACCAAGCGTGCGCTTAGTGCTGAAAAAAGATACGCTGTGCGGAACGATATAAAAGAGATCCGATACCAAAACGAAGTTACACAAGACCAGCAGCAAATTGAGGATGCCTTCGTCGAATACTATTGAGCGTTGATAGGACAAAACATGGTAGTAGCAAACGGTTTTGACGAAACGTTTCTGCCATTAATGCCGAGTTTGGACGATACGGAGAGAGAGATGCTTGAAGCTCCCATCTCAGTCTCAGAGATAGAGACGGCTATAGAGGAAATGATTACGGGGAAATCGCCGGCTCCCGATGGTATCAGGGCAGCCTTTTATAAAACCTTCAAACGTCAAGTGGCAGTATACTTGCATTGTCTCATTACCGAAGCCTACGAACAAAAATGCGTGCCACTGTCTTTCCGTAAGAGCCACATTGTCTTAATTCCTAAGTTTGATGACCCCGGAAAACTTCTGTCAGTCCAGTCATACCGTCCGATCAGTCTGACAAATGTCGATTACAAGATTTCCATGAAAGTATTAGCAAAAAGATTACAAACTGTTAGTTCTTCCTTAGTCGGCCACCACCAAACCTGTGGCGTAAAAGGGCGCACCATACTAAGAAACATAAATGTTGCAGGAAATGTTCTGGAGTGTTCTGACGCTCTTGATGGGCGCGTAGCTATGCTTCAGCTGGACTTCGAGAAGGCTTTTGATCGAGTAAGTCACGGAATCAATTTTTCAATCCTTGATCATGTGAATGTCGGAGGTATAATACTGAAGGGGGTCTACTCCGAGTCAGCAGCAAACATTACCATCAACAAACGAGTGAGTGAAAGTATTGATGTGCGGTCATCAACACGTCAGGGATGTCCGCTGTCCCCGGTGTTATTCGCCTTATACCCTGAACCTTTTCACACACATTTTAAAAAATGAAAATGTACATGGTTATCGCTACGTTTCCAGCGAAGTAAAAATTCTTTCATACGCTGATGACATTCCTATATTCTGCGCCGACGGACAAAGTATCGAAGAAGTTGTTAATGTTGTTAATTTAGTCTATAAGCAGACAGGCAATGCGATTAACTGGAACAAATGTCTAAGCTTCTGGCATGGTAACTGGGAAGCCACACCGCGAACATTCCAGAAATATCTGGGTGTCCCGCTAGAACGCTATCGCGACTCAGGGGAGTATTGGGAAGCAGAAACGGAACGTGTTCGTGAGTAAAAGCGAAAGTGGGGTGGGCACGACCTGTCCATGTTTGCTCGGGCAACTGTGTGCACCTTATCCTTGTGGCAAACTTATTTTATGTCTTGCAAGTGCTGGGTAGGTCGCGGATAAACACACAAAAGATACATAGAGTCTTTGCGGTGTATGTGTGGCGTTCGGCTTGGGAACGAACAAGCCGAACAAATCTTTTTCGTTCAGTAAAAAGTGGTGGACTGGGACTCTGTCATTTGTTTTTAAAACAGATCGTAAGTAGATTTGGTTTTCTTAGAGATCAGAGCAACGATTTCCTGAGAACTGTGATACAAACACGTCTTCATGACGCATTACCCCATTTTCTTGTATCAACGAATATAATTGTTAGAGCAAGTATCCGCGGGTTCCTCCGCGAAATTGTGTCTTCTTTTAATATACTACGCGCGCGCTTTTCATTAGAATATTTGAATGCGGTCCCGCGGAAAAAATTATGTAAAGACCTTGTAGAAGCGATGTTACAGCAACCAATGTATCGAAGCATGTATGTCATCGGTTCTGAAAGAGATGTGCTGAAGAGGGTAAAATGGATGCCACTGAAGGCATCGACAAAGTTTTTCTTTTTTGAACTTCATAGCGAAACGCTTCCTGTAAAGCCGTGTATTTACATGTAAGCAAATGAATCTTCGTCCCCTGGGGTAAACTGCAGCATTTGCAAACGACCAGAAATAAAAAGAATCGACGCATATCCACGGAGTGAATGATGATGAGTGGGCGAACATCCGGAGGTTCATCGTAAATCGTGCCGAGTTCAGGGTTAATTTAGCCATGCTTCGTGCTGTATGGACAGACAACTGAGTTCTCTAGAACACTGTGGTATTCGTTTCGCATCTTCTACGTTCAAGAAAAGTTGTGAACAACTACTTAAAACTGGGGGTATTGTGATGTAATACGAAACGAAACCGAAACTGAGTAATGCCGGAGCAGACCAAGCGGAACCGACGTGAACTCGTGACACAAGAGCGCGTGCCAGCGTTCGAGGCGAAGAAGAGGAACCGGCGTGAACTTGTGACATAAGAGCGCGTGCCAGCGTTCGATGAAGACGAAGTGGCTACGACGGACAACTACGGCAGACAAGCCTACGCCTTAAGGAGCTTCGCCCCTAATAGAACACATATTTATTGACTGCTGTGATTCAGTATTTTTATGGGATGTCTTCAAGCGCACTTTAAAGAAAGAATTGCCGGTTACCCCCTACGGTATTCGCTTCCTTCCCACGGATCAAACAGAAGGCGTTCCCTATGACATGGTCATGCTGATATGAATGCATAGCATATGGAAAACAAGAATGGCTTTCAGAAATGTTGACCCTGATGTGCGATTTGCCAGAAAAAATTTCATTGAATATGCCGCATACCGGAAAGAAATATATAAATTCAGGATGATCCACTAACGTGGATGAACATACTGGAGGACTGCGTATCATTGAAGTGCTATTGAATCTCCGCTATGGAAGAGCTTAGATGGGCCGGCAGAACATGCATTGTTGTGTGTGTGTATAATATATTATCTGGTTTTTGTTTTGTTTGTATTTTTATCACGACTGAAGTGCGTTCGTTGTGCATCTGAAAATCAGGAAATAAAGAAAAAAAAAAGCCTCCGTGGCGCAATCGGCTAGCGCGTTCAGCAGTTAACCGAAAGATTAGAGGTTCGGGGGCGACCGTTTCTCTTATTGCTTTCTTTTGAGAAAACAGGTATAAAGCCAAAAATTCTGAAGTAAAGTGCACCCGCAGCTCCTGCCTCCGTGGCGCAATCGGCTAGCGCGTTCGGCTGTTAACCGAAAGGTTGGAGGTTCGAGCCCTCCCGGGGGCGACAGTTTCTCTTTTTGCTTTCTCTTGAGAAAACAGATATAAAGCCGAAAATTCTTAAATAAAGTGCACCCGCAGCTCCTGCCTCCGTGGCGGAATCGGCTAGCGCGTTCGGCTGTTAAACGAAAGGTTTGAGGTTCGAGCCCTCCCGGGGGCGACCGTTTCTCTTTTTGCTTTCTTTTTTCAAAACAGATATAAAGCCAAAAATCCTGAAATAAAGTGCACCCGCAGCTCCTGCCTCCGTGGCGCAACCGGCTAGCGCGTTCGGCTGTTAACCGAAAGGTTGGAGGTTCGAGCCCTCCCGGGGGCGACAGTTTCTCTTTTTGCTTTCTTTTGATAAAACAGATATAAAGCCAAAAATTCTGAAATAAAGTGCACCCGCAGCTCCTGCCTCCGTGGCGCAATGATTCCACTTCCGGCCACCGAGCGTGACGGACGTGTGTGTCATGGGCTCCGTAGGAGCGGCTTCAGCGGCCCCGCAGGGCCGCGGAAACAGGATTACTGCCTCGGACAACGAATACCAAGTTGTATTGCCTAGTTTGCCAACAGGGCGTTTCGTTTTGAATACTGTGTTTCTGCACTGTGATATCAGGGCCCGCCCATACCGGGTGGAAGATTTCCGCGATGCGCTCGCTCAGTTATCGCTCCTGCCGGATGTGATTGCCCTCGGGGCCTACCGTATGAGCCATGTGTGGGCCGTAACATTCAAGGACGACCGCGTCGTGAAGAAAATCGTCAGCATTGGTGAGCTGCAGGTCAAAAATGGCCGGTGCCTCGTCATTGACCCCGCCAACCAGGACGTTCGCATGAAAGTTCACTGGCTGCTGCACAGTGTTCCTGACGAAGACGTACGTCTTGCCTTCGCTGCGTTTGGGAATGTCACGGACGTCGCCCGCGAGCGGTGGCGGGTGCAGGGCGTGGCTGATAAAGGCTCAACCACAAGACTGGTGACGCTGAAGTTGAAGGCGGGTGTAAAGCTCGACGACCTTCCGCACCAGGTGAGCGTCGCCGGCGAGCTGGCTCTCGTGGTAGTGCCAGGCAGAGCCCCTCTCTGCCTACGCTGCCGTGGCACTGGGCACATTCGTCGCGAATGCCGCATTCCTCGGTGCGGTTCGTGCCGACGCTTCGGTCATGAGGAAGACCAGTGCGAACGGACGTACGCTAGTGTGACAGGACCCGTGACCGACGACGCCTCTGCCCTACTCATGGACGAGGCGGACATCGAAGAGGTGACGTCCATGACGACTCATTCACCTGACCTCACAGCGAAGGCGACGGCTCCGCTTCAGCAGCAGGAGCAAAGCATCGGCGATGTTGTTGCCACTAGCCAACAAACGCCTGCAGACGGCTCTACGGCCGTGGCGAAGGTTGAAACTGCAGCACCACCTGACACAGATGCGTCTCGCAGCCTTCCTGAACCTGAAGGCATGGACACCCTTTCCGGACCAAACCTACCGGCCGGAAAACGACCGCACGACCGGATCCTCACCCAGGCGACGCAACAGGAAGGCAGTGGCAGAGACGAGCCACCGCCGAAAGCGCCAGGTATTAGAAGACCAACTTTTAAGCCGCGACCGAACATTACGGTCGACTCACGGCAGGCGGGTAAACCTCCTCCGTGAGTCTGTACTGTGGCTTGCGACGGGGTGGGTGGGTGAGTGTGTGCAATGGCCTTCATCCTGAGCGGATCCTTTTCCGAGTTGTGTCAGGAAGGAGGGAACAAATTACTGTTTGGTGTACGTGCTTACTGGCACACTATTGTAAGCAGTTGGTTTTGTTTTTTCGAGTGTTACTGTGATGGGCACCTTTCTACCGTTTAGCCATGGTGGTTAATATTGAGGGAGCGCTACGTGTAGCCACGTTAAATGTACGAGGGCTCGGCGCGAGAAGGCGGCATTGCCAACTAAGTCTTCTTTTAGATAATGACTTGCACGTAGTCGGAATCCAGGAGACGAAAATCGAGAGCCAAGAGCTAACCGATAGAATGGTGTCCAATTTTCGTGCAAACTTTGATGTCTGTGTATCTCACGCGGTTGGTGGATCAGGTGGTTGCGCTATATTTATAAGAAACAGTTTGGGCACTTCCGTGCAATCAGTGGTTTCGTTTGAAACTGGCCGTCTCCTGGTGGTCTATTTTTGCTTTCGTGATTTGGATTACCGCGTCATTTGTGTCTATGCCAAGGTATATGTAAACTGGTAGCGCAACTTCCGTAGAAGCCCATGTGTCAAGAAGGTGGCTAGTCGTTGCAACTGTCGCCATCTACGTATGGAGGGGACAACTAAAAAATGACGTCACAACCGGAAGCGGAAACGACATCACGTTTTAATGCTACATGGCGCGACATTACGAAATATTTTGTGCGGGCGTCGCTTTTCACTTATTTTTATAGCTGCGCGTTCTTTTCCTTTCTTTTTCTTTTACTGCGGCTATGACGGCTACATAATGACAGCCTGCCACAAACTAGGAAGACAGCAAAGACAGATTTGAAATACAAGCTGTATTTTATTGGCAAAATATTGCAGTTGTATTGGCTATTACACCAAAATATATAACGCATAGAAAAAAACACCAGAGAAACATCGAAGTGCCCAACTTAAGAACTAATTTACAAATTGGCTGCTAAATGTTTGACGACCGACAGCTGGAGAATGCCTCAACTATATCAGAAGTGGACAGCATGCTGCATTGTCGTTGCAGTCGCTTCCTGGTCCTCTGTGCCTGTCGTAGAAGCTTCCAAAGCTTTGCTCGCAGCCGGTCCGTCCTTCTTTTATCTTCAGTAATGGAAACACTGGGTGGCGCTAAGGAAAAATGGATTCCGTTAGGGAAACTGTCGAGGTTTACGAGACAGCGAAAAAGAAACAACATGTAAGCAAGATACACTCAAGGGGAAACGGATACTTCACGGGCACAATAAGGAAACACAGAAGGCCTAAAATCACATTCTATGCTGTTTGAACCGCCCTATAGAAAATCAATCAAGTAGAAGATAATTTTGGTATACCCAAGTAAAGCTTATCAACGCTTGCCATAATGTTGATGCTGCTTTGCCTATGGCCATTTTTCATGGTACTGTGACCAAAAAGAAAATTCAGGCCCTATTTTTATTAAAAAACTGACTTTTAAGTCAGCTATCAATAAATGTAAAACAGGTGATAGCTCCATAGAGGAAAGACAAAGAACTTTCTGTAGTTGCAGTTAACAGGGTGCTGTGTTATTTCGTTTGTCTTAACCACTCGTAAAAATATTAGCGTTAGACGACCAAAATAACACTACCATAAAATCAAGAAAGTACACCAGTGATCCATCCTGAAATATAGAATTATAATTTCAACTTTACCTGCTACACAAGGTATATTCTAGCAGAAATTTGATGATTTTGTTCGGGGAACATTTACTGCACAATCTTAGTTGCTCTTCCAAATAAATATTATTGTCACGGAGGAACTTGCTATATAATTTGGGATCAGTTATTTCCCTGGTAGCCACTTGGAACTTAGTTTTAGCTCTAACCAAACATAAAAACGAACTTCACCGTCAGCTGCAACTTTTCACCTTCCTACACTACATCATTGAGCAGCTCAATACTGGCAACATGAATCGACACATACACTGATGTGAAACGCCCGTGCTGCCCACAGACAGACGCCTTGGCGACAGTCTCGCAAACGAACACTACATGCTTGCCATGCTGGATGCTCCAACGGGGCTGTGTGGCTCCGAAGAATGTGTGTACAGCTGAGAAAAAACATAGGCATTCGATAGTAGAAATTTCTCATCAGAAAATACTAGAATCAGCTACTTAACTTACAACGTTACTCTTTCGTGTCTAACCTACTTAGAAAATATCAGCCCAATGATGTGTTAGGGGAAACTCAATGATAACTTCAAAAGCCTACAATAACTTCATCGAATAAAACTTCCAGAAATCAGGAATTGTAATTCTGCAATAGTATGAAATGCTGAGCGAGTTAGATCAAAATTGCTGAAGGTTGACAAATTTCTAACGCATGGAAGAATATTGGGCAATGGGTGCTGTGTTATCCCTTCTATATGTAACGGCGCATTTTCATCAGAATCATTCAGCCATCATGAGGGCATATAAATTATTGCGTCGCGTGATCCGAACAATGACAGCAGCCGCGCTAACAAACAGTGGCTTGTTTGTTCTTATAAAACGTAAATGCTTTCAAAAACATGCTAAGACACTTCTAAAACAATTTGCTTATTACTTAGTAATGGGAAAAGTGTAATCTTGCGGAAGAAAGAAAGTAGATACCTTACACCAAACGCAGTACAAATGCTATGCACCTCTAATTGTGCAGCATCAGTTAGGCCACTACTCTACTCATCTCCGCATATTGCTTTCACGACTATTTTCTTCTGTACGCCAGAGATGCTCTCAGAAAGATAAATCAAAGCAGACGCTGAAATAATTGCACATCCGGCGTATTTCTTTCCAGTAGAATATTTAAATTCCATTACAGCACCTCAATTCTGTATACAAGGAGAAATAGTTTTAAACACAGGAAAAATTACGTATACGTGATGGACAGTACGCATAAGCCTTTATGCCCTCACACTTCATTGTCCTTGGCTGTGCCATTTTCCTCAGCCTTGAAAAAAGCTTTAACATCTCAAACAAAATTTCAAACTAAAGATACACTTTTTTTATGATTTTTTAAACTCTAACGCTGATCAATAAAGCAGGCTTTCGAGAAGTGTAAGCATACAGCTACAGATCAGGACAAAATCACTAATCCTACTCGTAGTGATGACCATGCTCCTCCGGAATAATCGCCTCTGGTGAAGATGGGCATGTCTCCTCCAAAGGAACTGGTAAACTTGTCTCTGTACATTTAATCTGAAGAGGGTGCAAAATCATCACTTCCGCCCCGCCACGGTGGTCTAGTGGTTATGGCACTCGGCTGCAGATCCGAAGGTCGCGGGATCGAATCCCGGCCGCGGCGGCTGCATTTCGATGGAGGCGAAATGTTGAGGCCCGTGTGCTGTGGGATGTCAGTGCACGTTAAAGAACCCCAGGTGGTCGAAATTTCCGGAGCCCTCCACTACGGCGTCTCTCATAATCAGAACTGGTTTTGGGACGTTAAACCCCACAAATCAATCAATCATCAATCATCAAATTCATCACTTCCGTTTCTTGTGTGACAAGCCTGCTAAAATGTTTGCGGTAGAAAGTAACCTTGCTTCAAAAGCAGTTCTTCACCAAAAGACTGCTCCTCATGACAATAGCAGTTCCATGCACAATGGAGGGCAGCTGGTGACGGCTGTGAAGGTGTGCCTGCATATAGAATGAGATGTGATACTGTTGGAAATTTACTATTCCCTATTAACACAGAAAAAGTACCCCACACTTGCTGTAAAGCGAATTTCAATTTCTGCTGCGCTGTTGCCACCTTTGTTGCCGGGGTTCTGCACGTCTTGACTGGAAGTGAATGCCGCAGATGCACATATTGGAGCTTCTTGAGGAGTTGCTTCTGCACATGAAAGATAAAATCATAGAGGCAGCTAAATGAATGCTGATTATGTGGTAATAACAAGGATCCGGAACCAAGCTCAAGGATCTGGAATCAAACAAAACCACTTAGATATTTTCTTGACCATATAATTTGCCCCTACGTATGCTACAGTTAAAGTGAAACTACAAGTGTGTGAGTTCATGCTGCTCTAAATAACTACATTGTTTGAAGCGTGTGGGTGAAATGAACCCTACCACGACACCCAGGGTAGAGCAACTGAGAATAAATGAGCCATCTGCACGTTATCTTGCGTTGCACGACTTAACAGTCAAACAAGTATGGTATCACACCTCAGCCACAGTGCTCGACTCTAACAACATAACTAAAAGGACACTTACAGATGCAATCACTTTCACAGCATCGCACACAAGGGACGAACACGCAGACGAAGTAGAACGTCCACATCTAATCCTGCACAGTAAAAAAGCATACAGAGGATAAGAACAAATGTTATCAACGCAGCGCCAGTTGCTGGCGTTGAATGGCTTTGCAGACAGACGAAACATGACGTGCACAGTATACAATTTAATCTAAAGCTGAACCCAGCATCTATATCTCTTTTTCCAAACCTACACGGCAGCTTTCCTGCACGAAAAACTTGACGAAACATTCAGGCACAATCGGCGTAGTCTAGCTTGGAAGCGTTTCGCGTGTTTGACTCTGACCATGGCCGGGCATGAGGGGACACGTGATAAGCGCTCTTAATTGCGCCCGTCGCGCCTCCCCGTTTAATTAGGCCCCCGTCAAACACACGAAACGCTGCACTCATTGTAACAATTGTAGCGAGGACAGGATGCACCGCCATTTTGCATGAAAGCTATCGTGTCGGTTTCGGAACTCATGTGTTTACGATGGCTCACGAGAAATAGTTGGAAAACTCACCTTTCAGAATCGAGGGGATACCGATGGAGTGAGACACCCGGCGTGAAATGGTTGCTCTTTCAGACGCCCACAGAGCCGCGTTTCTTCGCGTAGCTTGGCTGACTTATCGTCTCTAAGGGCGACAGCATGCTGTCCGTGCGCTGGCAAAAAACAGTCACTGAAACGGTTCCCAACGGCTGCGACGGGTAAGATTACCTTCTTCCAAGTGTCACGACTGGAAAACAACGCTTATACGAGGAAATTGTGTACGGACGACACGCGCAAACGTACTGTGCCAGAACGAGCGACGCCACTTTCACCCGAAAATGCGCAAAACCGTTGGCGAGGCACACAGAGTTGGGCGCAAGACAAACACAAGCCCACATTGCCAGACTGCCTGCATGCACCCGCTGTTTCTGGAAATAAACCAAAAAATTTCACAGTCAACAATATATCGAAAACCTAAAATTTTATAAAGTAATTCAATAATTTATTTTGTAACAGTATGTATTAAAGATTTTGGAAACAAACGTTTAATTGAATTTTTCGTTATGGTCATTTGTCCCCTCCTCACCTAGTCGCGTTTCAATCGTCAAGGGTGTTGATGTCTGTGGCAATAGGTTTCGGACCACTTTTCGTTCCAACTTTCGCGACCGATGTAGATTGACCTTGTCTATGCTCCGAACATTGAAACGGACCGGCGTTCTTTCTTTCAGTGTTTTGAGACCTACCTGAACTGTCACAAGGTAGTAATACTGCTGAGCGATTTTAACTGTGTTTGCACTGCTGATGATCGCACAAAACGTTCACGTGGTCGCGATAAGAGTGCCGAATTGCTAAATGCGGTGGTGCGCGATTGCGATCTGGAAGATATCGGTAGTATTTTTGCCAGCGGTGCTCGCCCGCAGTTCACCCACTTCCAGCGTGACAGCCACGCTCGGTTAGATAGATTATATGTGTCAGCCGAATTAGTTCCCTTGTGCAGTGGATATGAAGTGAAGCCTGTATCATATAGCGATGATTGCTTGGTAACTGCCACTTTTGCGAAAAGACAGAGCAAGCGAACCTTTAACTGGGACCTCTGGAAAATGAATGCGCAGTTGCTGGACGACGATGTGTTTGTAGACGTTGTCACGAAGGAATTAGACAACCTGATTTCAACCAAGGCAGAATGCATTGCCAATCAATGGGAAGAATTTAAACAAAAAGTTAAAATAAAGGCAATTGAAAGAAAGAGTGTCATCCGGTATAACCTGAAACAAGCAGAAACAAAGCTCCGCCAGCAACTAGATTTTTTTATCAGTATGGAAAGTGACGAGCCTGGTCAGTATGTTAATGAAATAAAGGAAGTGAAAAGTGAACTGGAAACAATCGATTCCCATAAATACAAAGCGGCTGTCCTTAGATCAAGGTCAGAGAAGCTGTGGGCGGGCGAAATGCCTACAAAACGTGCTCTCTCAGACGAGAAAAGGTATGCATGTCGGAAGGAAATCCACCAACTAGCTATAGGCCGCAACATTACGTGTGATAAAAACGAAATAAAGCAAGGCATCGTCGATCACTTTAAGGCATTGTTGGGTTATCCCCGTGAAGTTAAAGGGCAACTCCGGTGATTTTTCAGTGTCCACTGATCGCAATGAAGTTTTCAATATGTATCCTCCTCGGCACTGTAATAATATATGCCAAACCAGGCGGTTGCAAGTCATTTAGTTTTCCTGGAAACGAATTTTAAAATTTTTAGCGGATTCCCCTGCAAGCCACCCTGTGTTTTTGACGTTATCACCTTCAACGCTGCCTACGCGAGCATGCGGGACTTCAAAAGCGAAACTGCAGTACTTCAGTGTTCAAATCGTTACTGTAAAGTTCAGAAAAACTGGCATAACTCAATACATCATCGGATGGCCTCGCCACTGTCACTTTTCTCCATATTTCTGATGGCGGGGAGGCTGTGATGTCATCGCATACGCTGCAAGAAGCGTCTGCCCGTTTCGGTTTCGGTCTCAACACGCCTTTCGGTCTGTTATTTAAAATTATTGGTGCATTTCTGAGCAAACTGAACCACCCTGGCTGCTACAGGACTATCAGTACTATTCGAAAACATCGATATCAGAACATGGTGAAAAAACCGCCGGAGTTGCCCTTTAAAGATGGCTACCAAAAAGAATTCCTCTCGTTGATGCCAAAGCTCAATGAAGAATTAGAACACGGTTGGAACAGCCGATTACTGTGAGTGAGATAGAGCGCGCAATAGACGAGTTGGCCACTTCCAAAGCACCTGGGCCTGATGGTTTAGGGGCCAAGTTCTACAAAGCCTTCAAGTCTGCCTTGGCTCAAGTTCTCCACCTTGTTATCAGCGAAGCCTATGAACGTAAAAGACTTCCTTTGTCTTTCACAACGTCTCACATCGTGCTAATCCCGAAGAGTGACGATGAAAAAAAACGCCTGTCGCCAGGGTCGTATCGCCCGATAACTCTTGCAAATGTCGACTACAAAATATTCACAAAAGTTTTAGCGAAACGACTGCAATGTGTTATTAAAACATTTGTAGGGCCACACCAGACTTGCGGCATTAAAGGCCGCAGTATTGCAACAAATGTACACGTGGCTCGAAGTGTGTTGGAATGTTGGGATGCAATCGGTGATCGTGTCGCGATGATGCAGATCGCTTTGGCAAAGGCCTTCGACCTCGTGTCTCATAAGGCTTTAGTCTGCATACTTGAACACGCGAACGTTGGCAGTGTCATAACGGAAGGCGTCATGATGGCGTACAAAGACTGCTCAACGAGAATCATTGTCATTGGGGAACTCACCGACAGCTTTCGAGTGCTTTCGTCGGTGCGGCAGGGATGCCCCTTGTCGCCCCTTTTGTTTGCTGCCTATCTCGAGTCACTCTGTTTGGCTATTAAAAGCAGTGAGCGCATAGCAGGTTACAGGCTGCAGGCAGCACACGTTAAAATTCTGGCGTATGCAGATGACATCGCTATTTTTTGCACAAACAAAGCGAGCATTAAAGAGGCTACTACAGTCGTTCAGAAGTTTGCGACTCAACCGGGGCCCAAATAAACTGGGATAAAAGTTCCGGCTTCTGGCACGGCTGTTGGGAAGACACGCCGGTGACATTTTCACGACTGAATTGGTCGACGTTGCCAACACAGTACCTAGGGGTGCCTCTAGGAAGTTACCGTGAGCCTGAACAGTACTGGTCAGACCAAGTTGCGAGGGCAAGGGAAAAGGCTGACGGTTGGAGAGGAAAACAACTGTTAATGTTTTCTAGAGCCACTGTCTGTAACCTTCTTATAGTTTCCAAGATTTGGTATGTCATGAATGTGTTGTGTGCTGCGCGAGTAAGCGTACAAAGGATTTACCGCGTTTTCGCTGTTTTCATCTGGGCCTCTACCTGGGAGAGGATGAGTCGAACAAATTTGTTTCGCCCCACCAAGAAAGGCGGGCTCGGTTTGGTTCACTTGTTTCTGCGACAAGTCGTGTCACGCTTTGTGTTTTTACGGGACCAAAACGATCCCTTTCTTCGAACAGTTATTCAACTAAGGCTGTGTAGACTTCTTCCGGGATTCGTTGTTTCGTCTGTTGGGAGTATGCAGGGAGCCGTGACGGGATACCTGCGAGAAGTGATTCTCTCTTATAGGATGTTGAATGTACGTTTTTCACTGCAGTATCTGTCCACTGTTACAAAGAAGAACCTGTATAAAGACCTTGTTGATGCGATGCTCCCTATACCTTTGTACCGTGCTCCACACCGCGGAGGCCCAGGACAGGATGTCCTTAAAAGAGTACAGAAAATGCCACTACGACCATCAGCTAAATCTTTCTTTTTCAAGTTGCACACGAACACACTTCCTGTTAAGACCTGTCTTCACGGCAAGGGTTTTTCATCCCCTGGAACACTGACTGCCTTTTGTGTAAAAAACCGGAAACGATAGAACATGTATTCTTAGATTGCTGGACCCCATATTTCACTGGGATGTACTGCAGAGAACGCTGAAGAAACAGTTGCCCCTGGACCCATATGGAATACGCTTTTTACCCGGGGATGCCTCAGATGATGTACCCTACGATCTCATTAGGGTCCTGGGCCTCCACGCTGTGTGGAAAACTCGAATGCAGTTCGAACATGTAGATATTGTTGTGTGGCCGGTTCGTGAGCACTTCATTGAGAGTGTTGTGTGTGTCAGAGACGCGTATAGAGCACTGCCTGATCCACCAGAGTGGATCTCTGTACTCGATGAATTGGTGTCATTGAAAGGATTTTAATGCTGTGTCGGCGAAAGTGTGGCTGGCACATTTTACCATTTGTAGGCTTTGATTTTCCACCGTCGGAGTCGGCAATAAAGAAAAGAAAAAAGCCTCCGTGGCGCAATCGGCTAGCGCGTTCGGCTGTTAACCGAAAGGTTGGAGGTTCGAGCCCTCCCGGGGGCGACAGTTTCTCTTTTTGCTTTCTTTGAGAAAACAGATATAAAGCCAAAAATTCTGGAATAAAGTGCACCCGCAGCTCCTGCCTCCGTGGCGCAATCGGCTAGCGCGTTCGGCTGTTAACCGAAAGGTTGGAGGTTTGAGCCCTCCCGGGGGCGACAGTTTCTCTTTTTGCTTTCTTTTGAGAAAACAGATATAAAGCCAAAATTCTGAAATAAAGTGCACCCGCAGCTCCTGCCTCCGTGGCACAATCGGCTAGCGCGTTCGGCTGTTAACCAGAAGGTTGGAGGTTCGAGCCCTCCCGGGGGCGACAGTTTCTCTTTTTGCTTTCTTTTGAGAAAACAGATATAAAGCCAAAAAATTCTGAAATAAAGTGCACCCACAGCTCCTGCCTCCGTGGCGCAATCGGCTAGCGCGTTCGGCTGTTAACCGAAAGGTTGGAGGTTCGAGCCCTCCCGGGGGCGACCGTTTCTCTTTTTGCTTTCTTTTGAGAAAACAGATATAAAGCCAAAAATCACGATATAAAGGGCACCCGCAGCCCCTGGCTGGATTCCACTTCCGGTCACGCTAGCGTACGGACGCGGAATGCAGGGCTCCGTCATAGCGGTATCAGCGCCCTCAGCGAGCCGCGGAAACAGGTATTTTTTTGTGTGAGTGAAGAATACCGTGGTTATACTGCCGTATCTGCCAACAGGAAGAATTGTGCTAAACACCGTGATTATGCATGCTGACGTGAGTGCGAGGCCGTATACGGTGGAAGATTTTAGAGATACATTGGTTCATCTTGGTGCGCTCGCCGACGTTTTCACGCTGGGGCGTACCAGATGAATCATGTTTGGGCTATCACCATGAAGGATGTCGCCGTAACGGAGAATCTGCTCGCCGCAAAAGATGTCAAGGTGAAGGACCGGAAGTGTATGATTATCGACCTCAATGACCGCGGCGTTCGCTTCAAAATTCACTGGGTGCTTCACGGGGTTTCTGAAGAGGACGTCTGAACTGCACTGCTCCCTTACGGAAAAGTCACTGAAGTGACGAGGGAAAGGTGGCCAGCACAAGGCGTGACGGATAAGGATTCGACGACCAGAATGCTGACCTTGAAGTTGGGGCCGGGTGTCACGATTGAAGACATTCCGCGCCAAATCAAAATGGCGGGCGAACCGGGATTGATTGTCGTCTCAGGTAGGGCCCCACTCTGCCTTCGCTGCACTTCAAGCGGCCACATACGTAGGGACTGTCAGGTGCCACGTTGCACTCTTTGCCATCGGTACGGCCATGGGGCCTCCGAATGTGCGAAGAGCTACGCACGCGCTGTTGGATCCCCTAAAGGCGTGGGAACGTCAGAGCATCTTATGAAGTCGAGGCGGAAGAAACTGCTGAAGGTGGTGGCCGTGATACGCCGCGCGCCGTCGGGGCTCCCGAGTCGGCGCCGGTCTGCGAGGAAGAAGCTAACTCGTCAACCTAGGAGCAGTGGCCGCAGCTGGCCCAAGCCGACGTGAAAGCGTCGGTAAACAAGGACACGAAAGTGAACCCTGACGCGCCGACGCGGACATGCCGGAAAGTATGGACTGTACAGGTCCGCCAGCAAAGCGCACCCATGAGGACGCAGAGGTGACCGCAACGAGACCTGTAGGGGAGGGGCAACCGCCAAGCAAGACGGCACCCCATCGACGGACGCCGTATCGACCCCGACCGAACCTGGCCACCAGCAGAAGTGTGGCGGAAACGCCGCCCTCTGCACCGACGTGACGCCAACTTGGCCATGGCGCAAAGCCGTAGCTTGCGCAGCTTTACTGAGGTAAGCACCATGGTCCCAGCCTCACTTTGAAAGCGCAATGGCTTTCCCTCCGGAATCGCTACGCATCGCTACTATTAATGTCCGAGGTCTTGCTACCACCAGAAAGCAGAATCAGCTGTACCGATTGGTGAATGAGTGTGACTTAGACATTGTAGCGATACAGGAGACTAAAGTTAATGGTGAAGCAGAGACTGGGAGCATGGTGCGACGTTTCACGTCGGTGTTTGATGCTGTGGCGAGCAATGCTGTAGGAACATCGGCAGGTTGTTGCATTCTTTTGCGCCATAGTTTGGGCCTATCGAGGAAGGCAACCATATATTGTAATGAGCGGATGATTATTTACGACTTTCTTTTGGTTCTCAGGAATGGCGCATAATTTGTGTGTATGCGCCGAATAAATCAGAAGAGAGGCGTTCTTTTTTCGAGCTTGTTCGCCACTACTGCGATTGCCAGAAAATTGTAGTACTTACCTATGACTTCAACTGCGTGCTTTCTGCGGCAGATAAAACCAGTATGCAGGCGTTTAATGATACGGGCACCAGAATTCTACGGGAAATAATGCGATAATACTGTGATGCGACGGGGGCTGGTGTAGCCATGCTACAAATAGATTTTGAGAAGGCTTTTGACAGAGTTCCCCACGACGTCGTCTTGTGTGTATTAGACCATGTTAATGTAGGCCGTGTAATAACAGAAGGCGTAGCTATGGCGTACAGAGCTTGTAATACGCATTTAATAGTGAAGAGGGTGATTGGTGAGCGCATACTCGTGCAACGCTCATTGCTTCAGGGGCGCCCTCTTTCGGCGTTACTTTTTTGTTTGTATGTGGAACCATTTTGTTTGAGTGTAATAAAGTGTGAACACATACGCGGATTTAAATTACAGCAGGAGAAGTGCGTTTGCTCGCATATGCTGATGACATTGCAGCCTTTTGTACAGACTATGACAGCACTGTACAAGTGGTTACAACGGTGAAAAGTTATTGTGCCGCAAGCGGAATAGCTGTGAATTGGGGAAAGTGTCTCGGATTCTGGTATGATGACTGGCCATGTACCCCAGTCAACCTCGCCAACATAAGTTTTGTTCAATATTCCCGTTTCGACTGGGGAAAAAAGAGAAGTGCGTGTTGAAGGTTCTTTGCTACTGGAAGTCTCCAGCACGCTGTCGGTAGTGAAGAGTTTGTCGGGCTTTCACAGACGGGGTACTCCTCCAAAAATGCGAGAAGGAGCTCGCGTGCCTCTGAGTACCCGCGGGCCGAGATGCACGTTTTTGTGCGAGGACATGGCAGCAGCAGACGACGACACGAAATTTAGATATGACGCCACTTACGCACGATTCTTGTTTTTCGCGCCCGCGTCACCGCTTAGAGAACGTGCAGAGAGAGAGTAATCGTAAGAAATGGTACTAGCCAAGCATATTGCTGCTTAAGAGCGTGTTTACACCTGAGAAGAAGGTACAACTTTTAAAAGGATCATTTTTGTTAATTGGTTGGGAGAAGCATTTTGACTTTCAGAAGCAGATGACAAAAGGAGTAGTCATCATCCGAGGAGCGCGCTTTTTCCCCATTGGCCTCGCCGGCCGCGCTCTTCTCCCGTTCTCAAAACTATCGCGGACCACCCACTTTGTGACGTCAATGTTAGGAAAGCGAACGGTCGAACTCCGATCGCCCGCCCCCCCCTTCCCAGTTCATCAGAAGACCGACCCTGAAGATACAACCAAGGTGCCGCTTGATAGGAGGGCGACACCATGAACAGTGATGAAGACAACGCCAGCAGACCCGCCTTAGCGGGTATGTGGATTCCTGAGACTTCCCGACTGAGTCGGAGACAGACGTGCAGTGCTGAAAATTTAAAGGTGTGCGCTGCAAGAGGAGACGCCTATGCCTCGCCAGAGGTGGATAGACCACTTCAAGAAGAGCGGCTAGATGTAAGTCTGTTACCCGAAAATATGAACCAGTCGCGATGGCGGGAGACTTGTCTCATCACTCTCTGGTTCTTCGAATTCGGCATTGCACTAAGGATAGCCACTTTGAATGTACAGGGTTTACAGCGCAAAAAGCAAGCGCAGTTAAAGAGAATACTAATCGAAGATGAAATAGACATATTAGCCTTGCATAATTGAAGACTGAGAGTGGAGGCAAGCGGATCGCATGGTAAATATGTTTAAAGCATATTATAATGTTTGTACCATGTCGTCGGGAGGTCTGGAGGCTGCATCTTATTTGAAAGCGTTCCATTGGTATAATCGTAGAAAGGGTCGTCACTTATGATGACGGGCGATTAGTACTCTGTGACCTGTCTGTAGTGGGTGAAAAGGGCGAATTGTTTGTGTGTACGAGCCAAACATTGCGTCCAATAGAAAGTGTTTTTTTTATTATGTAGCCACCTTCCTAAAGTGTGAAAGTAGTTCCGGGGATCGAATCCCGGCCGCGGCGGCTGCATTCGATGGAGGCGAAATGTTGAGGCCCTTGTGCTGTGCGATGTCAGTGCACGTTAAAGAACCCCAGGTGGTCAAATTTCCGGAGCCCTCCACTACGGCGTCTCTCATAATCAGAGCTGGGTTTTGGGACGTTAAACCCCACATAACAACAACGAAGTGTGACAGAGGTATTATATTACTTGGTGAATTCAACTGTGTTGGCATGCCTGCGCGTAGTGTTAAGAGTGCACCGGTTCGTGATAGAAGTGCCTTACAGCTGACTGAAATAAGCAAAGAGTGTGGCTTAGTAGACGCTGCTGATGTTCTCCGTAGCACCTATGTGCAATTTATACGCATTTTCAGCAACAAAGCCATGCCAGACTGCACCGTATCTATGTGACTGAAAACATTGTACCTTTATGCTCGCATTGTTCTGTTAAACATGTTAGCTACAGCGACCACAGTATTGTAGTGATCGAAATTGACAGAAAAAAAGAAATATAATGTTTAACTGGGACTTACGGAAGTTAAACGAAAAACTCCTGAAAGATGAGACCTTCGTGAAAGTTGCGAACCGGAAAGCTGAGGACGCTCTCTTCAATGAGAATACGAGCATTATAGCCGTTTGGGACCAATTTAAAAATTAAGTTGAAATGTATTCAATCGATAGGGCAGGATTCGTACGATACAAGGAAGAGCAAAAAGAGAAAGAGCTGCAGAGCACGCTCGATTATTCACTAAATGGAGGTAGCGCAATGCCCGGATGGTTTATGAAGAAATCAAGGATGTTAAAAGACAGATGGGACGCATCGCCGAAGAACGATACAAGGGTGCTTTGATAAGAGGCCGTGTGGAACGCTTCATGATGGGCGAGGTGCCCACAAAACGTGCGCTTGCAGAAGAAAAACGCTATGCAATGAGAAATGAGATTAAAGAATACGCTGTTATGTTCAGCGGTAGTTCGGCGGGGAAGAGCAGGCGACGGCGGCCTAGCGCATGGCTTTTCCCGTAGAAACGTCGTGGTATGTACTCTGTACGCAGTAGAAGTGGCGGCTTTGTTCCCGCGACGCACGCGGTCAGTAGTAGGTGGATAGCAAAATGGCGTTTTCGTCTGCACCCGACTTCCGTTCGACGCTTAGCTTCCCGGTTCCTTCGTTCGGCCTTGTACGCCGGTTCTTGCTGCACGACTCCGCTGCTCGCAGAGAAAACACGCTTCTGTGAAGTTATTATGGTTTGCTGCTCGGCATTAGGATGCGCGAATTCTTCCGTGAAAGGAAAGAAATCGTTCTGGGAATGAAGCGTGCAAGTATAAATGGCAGCTGCCCTCAAACGAGCAACCGTGAGAGGCGAGCTCTGGGTTCCGAATGTATACGAGCCAGAATATGCGAAGACCATTTCGTCACAGGCAAATGTTTTGGCAACCAACTTGACTCATTTAATTTCTAGTGTCAATAACTTAGTTAACTATCAATTGCATACAAACAAGTGCGCCCAGCAAGGATCCTCAGCACATCGATTAAGTGCCGTCTTTATTTCGGTACAATGAAAAAAATAGTGAGGCTGCACGAAAGAGGGACGAGAGGTGAGGTCAACTTTATTCATGCGTTTTTAATGTACTCAAAGCAATAAGTGCCTTCTCTGTGTAGTGATACGAAGCACCTATCTCTCGAGAAAAAACGGGAGGCAGCAAAATAGGGGACAGTAGCGAACGACAACGCGCGCTCTGTGATGTTACGGAGCCTCGGTACAGCCTCTGAAACGAAATATGCGCAAAGTACAACTGCCGCGCATAGTGATAACTGCGATTGCGGAACGTCTAGCACTCGACATCCTTCGCCAAGTGTCATATTGCAACCACCTGTGTCAGCGAACGCAAGTTACAAAACCGATTGCCCATTCAGGTTGGCATTCGCCGATCACATAACCACGTTCCGCGATCGGCGTTGTCGAGATCGCGATCGTTGCAAGAACAAGTCATCCACTTCTGTGGTTGCCTTCCAATGTATTAGAGGCTACATATGTTGCCCGAACCTAGCCTAGTTAATCGTAAGCGTTCTATGACTACTCGACGTGACTTCTTGGGGACATGCCGACCACACGAGACAGTCCTGGAGGGTTACGAAGCATTGACAGCTCACATGTACTTTCGGAACTGTCGAGCGATGATTGAGCTTTTTCACCAAAGCTGCGTCGTGAATCAAACGTCAAGGGCATACGTGAACGGAGAATCGCGACTCCCAACCACGAAACGACGGCGGCATGTGGCGGCGGCGCGAAGCCTCGAGCCGGACGTTGTAGCAGACTGCGGAGTAACCCTCAATACCTTGCGACAACCGAGATTTTGCTATCCACCTTTTGCTGTGACGGACATAGCTGCACAGCATAGGGTTGACATGACGGTTGACAGGTCTCTTCACTGCGGCATAGTAGAGCATTTTCGGAAGAGCATCCGAGAAAGGAACAACAGGGGGGAGTCGCTTGCAAGAACAGCGGGGGCTCGCTGTCAAAGTAATCGTTTGACCTTTCTGCTCGCTCGAACTGTCGTCAAGGGGTCGCCCCTTCGGAGAAGATGACCCGCCGTGGAAATGGGCGGAAGTGCTTTTGGGTACAATAGACCTGTCTAATGGTTCTCTTGAAGCGGCGGCTGGGTTGCATGCGGCCGGGTAAACAGAGTGGCAATGTAGGCCTGCTGCAGAGTCCTGCTAACTGATCACGTGATTAGTGGATGATATCTTTCGGTGAAGCTCTGTGCAGCAAGCGGGTCGAAATGTGGGACCGCGAGGGCGTAACCGTAGGCTCTCATGGAGAGGGTGAACACGTACGTGATTGGTAAAGTGCTGCATATGGGTTGGTGCCAGGAGGCGGTCGCAGAAGCGATCAAGTGTATTTAACGGAGAAGAGAGAATCGGGGAGGGGAGAGCTTAGCGCTAACTCGGGTCGCAGAGGCGGCAAGGTGGTCAGAGGTCGAGGTTGGCACTGCCTCTGACGAGTTATGAAGTTTTAAAGCTTAGTGCTTATTCACGTTTGAGTGCAAACGTTAAGGGCTAGGAACGAACCACTTGGTGTGGTTTGAGCCCAGTTGTGTTTTGATGTCTGTGACAGTACTGGCCGCTCCGGCCAAGTTTTGTAAATAATGTAAATAAACCTGAGTGTTTTGCTGTGAGGACATCTTGCTCCAGATTCCGTCCTTCAACGTGTCGCCGCGGTCATCGAACCATCGAGAGAGATCAACAACAAAATTTAACTTACGCTATGAAGGTGTGCTATCTACGGAGCAGGATACCTACGGAGCTGACACAAATCTGAAACGAAAATGAAAGACAGAACTTCAGCGAAAACACCTCGAGCAGGTTATAGCACTTGAGTACGAAAAGCCTGGGTAGTTTAAGATGTGTGCAGCGTAAAGGAAAAAAATAAAGAATTCGACCAGAAAAGGTACCAAGGCGCTTGGTATGCGCACGAGCTAAGGAACTAGCGGCAGGGGAGACGCGCACTAAAAGAGCGCTTGGCTTAGACACGCACAAGGACGACGTAGTCATGTTAGCATGATTTATTACAACCGGATTCTGCACCCGACTTCCGGTTCGACGCTTAGCTTCCCGGTTCCTTCGTTCGGCCTTGTACGCGGTTCTTGCTGCACGACTCCGCTGCTCGCAGAGAAAACACGCTTCTGTGAAGTTATTATGGTTGCTGCTCGGCATTAGGATGCGCGAATTCTTCCGTGAAAGGAAAGAAATCGTTCTGGGAATGAAGCGTGCAAGTATAAATGGGCAGCTGCCCTCAAACGAGCAACCGTGAGAGGCGAGCTCTGGGTTCCGAATGTATACGAGCCAGAATATGCGAAGACCATTTCGTCACAGCAAATGTTTTGGCAACCAACTTGACTCATTTAATTTCTAGTGTCAATAACTTAGTTAACTATCAATTGCATACAAACAAGTGCGCCCAGCAAGGATCCTCAGCACATCGATTAAGTGCCGTCTTTATTTCGGTACAATGAAAAAAATAGTGAGGCTGCACGAAAGAGGGACGAGAGGTGAGGTCAACTTTATTCATGCGTTTTTAATGTACTCAAAGCAATAAGTGCCTTCTCTGTGTAGTGATACGAAGCACCTATCTCTCGAGAAAAAACGGGAGGCAGCAAAATAGGGGACAGTAGCGAACGACAACGCGCGCTCTGTGATGTTACGGAGCCTCGGTACAGCCTCTGAAACGAAATATGCGCAAGTACAACTGCCGCGCATAGTGATAACTGCGATTGCGGAACGTCTAGCACTCGACATCCTTCGCCAAGTGTCATATTGCAACCACCTGTGTCAGCGAACGCAAGTTACAAAACCGATTGCCCATTCAGGTTGGCATTCGCCGATCACATAACCACGTTCCGCGATCGGCGTTGTCGAGATCGCGATCGTTGCAAGAACAAGTCATCCACTTCTGTGGTTGCCTTCCAATGTATTAGAGGCTACATATGTTGCCCGAACCTAGCCTAGTTAATCGTAAGCGTTCTATGACTACTCGACGTGACTCTTGGGGACATGCCGACCCACAGAGACAGTCCTGGAGGGTTACGAAGCATTGACAGCTCACATGTACTTTCGGAACTGTCGAGCGATGATTGAGCTTTTTCACCAAAGCTGCGTCGTGAATCAAACGTCAAGGGCATACGTGAACGGAGAATCGCGACTCCCAACCACGAAACGACGGCGGCATGTGGCGGCGGCGCGAAGCCTCGAGCCGGACGTTGTAGCAGACTGCGGAGTAACCCTCAATACCTTGCGACACCGAGATTTTGCTATCCACCTTTTGCTGTGACGGACATAGCTGCACAGCATAGGGTTGACATGACGGTTGACAGGTCTCTTCACTGCGGCATAGTAGAGCATTTTCGGAAGAGCATCCGAGAAGGAACAACAGGGGGGTCGCTGCAAGAACAGCGGGGGCTCGCTGTCAAAGTAATCGTTTGACCTTCTGCTCGCTCGAACTGTCGTCAAGGGGTCGCCCTTCGGAGAAGATGACCCGCCGTGGAAATGTGCGGAAGTGCTTTTGGGTACAATAGACCTGTCTAATGGTTCTCTTGAAGCGGCGGCTGGGTTGCATGCGGCCGGTAAACAGAGTGGCAATGTAGGCCTGCTGCAGAGTCCTGCTAACTGATCACGTGATTAGTGGATGATATCTTTCGGTGAAGCTCTGTGCAGCAAGCGGGTCGAAATGTGGGACCGCGAGGGCGTAACCGTAGGCTCTCATGGAGGGGTGAACATGTACGTGATTGGTAAAGTGCTGCATATGGGTTGGTGCCAGGAGGCGGTCGCAGAAGCGATCAAGTGTATTTAACGGAGAAGAGAGAATCGGGGAGGGGAGAGCTTAGCGCTAACTCGGGTCGCAGAGGCGGCAAGGTGGTCAGAGGTCGAGGTTGGCACTGCCTCTGACGAGTTATGAAGTTTTAAAGCTTAGTGCTTATTCACGTTTGAGTGCAAACGTTAAGGCTAGGAACGAACCACTTGGTGTGGTTTGAGCCCAGTTGTGTTTTGATGTCTGTGACAGTACTGGCCGCTCCGGCCAAGTTTTGTAAATAATGTAAATAAAACTGAGTGTTTTGCTGTGAGGACATCTTGCTCCAGATTCCGTCCTTCAACGTGTCGCCGCGGTCATCGAACCATCGAGAGAGATCAACAACAAAATTTAACTTACGCTATGAAGGTGTGCTATCTACGGAGCAGGATACCTACGGAGCTGACACAAATCTGAAACGAAAATGAAAGACAGAACTTCAGAGAAAACACCTCGCAGGTTATAGCACTTGAGTACGAAAAGCCTGGGTAGTTTAAGATGTGTGCAGCGTAAAGGAAAAAAATAAAGAATTCGACCAGAAAAGGTACCAAGGCGCTTGGTACGCGCACGAGCTAAGGAACTAGCGGCAGGGGAGACGTGCACTAAAAGAGCGCTTGGCTTAGACACGCGCAAGGACGACGTAGTCATGTTAGCATGATTTATTACAACCGGATTCTGGCGAATGATAACGGGACCGTATGCCGCGCTTTTATCAGGCGACGTTTCCTTATCGAAAAGCAAACGTCGAATGTTTCAAAAGGGACTTCCTTGACCGCATGCCGCGACTCAGCGATGACACGAAAGATGAGCTAGAAGGAAAAATTACCGTAAAGGAAGTTGAAAGGCCAATAGAGCACTTCAACATCTGCAAATCACTGGGACCTGATGCTCTATGGCTGTATTTTACAAGGATTTTAATACTGTCCCTGTTAATTGTTGACGGATTAATTCAATTGAATGAATCTTATGAGCGTGAAACTACGCTGTCTTCTTTGCAAATGCGCATTCCATTCTGATACCTAAGATTAACGAAGTAGAGAAACTAAGACTTGTGTCATCTTAGTCTGGTGTCACTGACCGCTCGTAGCCGTTTGCACCTGCCCGCTCATTGTACAGAATGTGGCTGACAGCCAGTTGTTGAAGAACCCACGTGTTTGTTCTATGATGCGGACAAGTGCACCAGAGAAGTTATGGAAGCTTTTTACATTGAAAGGGAGGGGGAAGGGTGTGTTAGCAATGCGTCGGTGACGATTAGTGACAAGGAGGCTCGTTACATGATTCAACCTGCAACATTGACTTAAGCTTTTTGTTCCCTTGTTTTTTGTGTTGGCACTTGTTTCTATAGCTTGAGCTCTGTGTTCTGATGTCTCTGTCTGTTTCGACGCGTATGTTTATGTTAGACCGATCTGGTTACCTTCATAACTCTGCTGCGCAGATGCATGGTTGCCATGGGACCATGTCCGGGGCTATATATGTTTTTTCAATGTATCTCCCAATAAACTTTTAGTTGTGAGTCAGCAGCCGTGTCGTGTTCTTTCTCTGTCCTGTCTTGTTCTGCTGTTACTCCTGGAAATTTAAGGTAGGACTAGGTAAATAATGTCACCACTCATGTGCAACAAAGAGAATTGAGAGGAGCTTCATGTGTTATTCAGACCAGGCAGTGCAAGGAGGTTACTCTCGAACGGGTGTTAGATTCTGTATTCATGGCAGGATGCGTTAAAAGTCTCG